>PVIA01004503.1:0-136626 GCA_004024845.1 Tonatia bakeri
AATCTAATGAACAAAATAAACTAACAAGAAAAATAGACCCAGAGACATGGAAACATGGAGCCGACTGAGAGCTGTAGCAGGGGAGAGAGCAGGGAGAAATGGTGGAAGGAAGGGGAAAGAATTAGTCAAAAAACATGTATGAATGACTCATGGACATAGACAACCCCGAGAAGGGACTTACTGTGAGCTAGAAAGGCGGGCTCGGCAAAGGGAGGCAAAAAGGAAATGAATTGGGACAACTGTAATAGAATGAAGTGTGAAAAAATAGAGTAGAGAAAAAAGAAAATATATGGAAGCATAGTAACCATACAGAAAAGTACAAAAATCTTAAGTGAACAGCTAGATGAATTATCACAAAGCTAACCACCTATGTTAACTATAACAGGTAAAGATAGTAAATGCCACAAGCTTCCCTGAAGCTCCCCCAACCATCTTCCAAGAGACAAACATTATCCTGACTTCAAATTTTATATGAATGGAATCAAACAGTAAAAAAAAAAAGAGTACCATATGCATATTCTTCATATAATAGAAACTCCCACAAAGAGAGATCTATCAGTGATTAGCATCATTTAGAAGGTATTAAGACGGGGGGAGGTAAGAGGGTAAGGGATGAATAATGGTGATGGAAGGAATCTTGAATGTGGGTGGTTAACACACAGTACAATATACAAATGAGGTATTGTAGAACTATATACCTGAAACCTGTATAATTTTATTAACCAATTCACCCCAATAAGTTATAAAAATAATAAATATAAAGAAAAAAGAAATATGATGAGTTATACATTAAAAAGGAAGCTATGTCCCTAGCTGGTGTAATTTAGTGGGTTGAGCCTCACTCAGCCTGTGAACCAAAAGGTTGCTGATTTGATTCCTGGTCAGGGTACATGCCTGGGTTGAGGGCCAGGTCCCTGGTTGGGAGTATACAAGAGGCAACCGATCAATGTTTCCCTCCTTCCCTTTCTCCTTCTCTCCCCCTCTCTGTAAAAATACATAAAATATTTTTAACAAGAAGTTGTTGAAGAAAAAGCAGCACAGACATTTAAAATTAGGTATTTTTTTGTTTCTAATATAATACTATATCTAAAGAAATTCTTTTACATTTCTACACCAAAAAAACAATTTCCCTGAGCCAATTTATCATATATATAGTCCATTAGGATCTTTTTCTACTCCAAACTAATAACCCCCAGGTGTGAAATCTGGGTTGAATCCTCTATGTATACACAATAATTCAAGCAGATGTATTCAGTGCCTGTGGCACAGACACAGTAGCCCCTTTTCCAGTTCCCTGGAGCCCTTCTTCCCTCTGTGGAAGCCTTCCTCCTTGACTTCTTCCTATGGGTTCTCAATCTTTCCATTCACCTTACCTCCTATAGCTCAGCCTGCCTGACCCATGCTCAATCAGAGTTTTAGTCTTTCTGTTCTATTTATTGTATCGCCTTTATTGGTAGAGCTAGAAAGAGCCTTTGAGGTATGAGAGTGAAAAACAGATCTAGAGTATCTTGTTCCTTTATAAATTCCAATTTAAATTTTTGTGAGACAATTAGATCATTTATGATGTAAAGAACAGGAAGTATTAAAACCTTAGTCCCCTAGATCTACAATTTCTACCTCACCTAGAAAGCTCAAGCATTTCTTTTAGCCTTTTCCTATTCTAGTCTGGTTCTTACATGAGTAACATGTATACTAAAAATCATAACTGCATCTTATATTCACTTGAACAACAGTAGTGTACTCATTGACAAACACCATATTATTTCAACCTACAAAGTATGCATAAGATATGCAGGATTCACAGATAAAGGAGTATCCACAGTAAGGGATTCACTACAGTGAGGGATTCTAGTCTGATGCTAGAATATAAAGAGAAATATCATAGTTTTTTCATTTATTCATCAGTATCACTTATCCCTTTGAACAGTGTAAAGACTCAAGGAAACCACAGATCAGTCCTTTCAAAGACTTTTTCTTTCACATAGACTCCATTTTCATGAATCTTGCTGCATTTTTTATAACTTCTCCATTTGTTGAATCAGAAATAAAGAATGGGTTTTCTGAGAGATTTCTTTGCTTAGCTATGCAAGTGGTATGCCTTCTTAAGTAGGAAAACTTCAAGATCACCTTGTCAATATATTAACATTTTACAAGTTTTCAAAATGTCTTTTAAAAAGGGAGGTCTAAAGGTGTTTCCTTGGAAATGTAAAGTAATTTCTCCAGTAAGGATTTCTCACTTCTCACATGAGTAGGAAAAATATTTGTTTTACATACACCTTTATTTTATTCAGTATTTTATTCCTTAAGGCAGTCTAAGTTGATTTGCTTTTACTTTTCCATGTTAGAGAGTTCTTTATTATTACTGTCATATGGCCCTTAATTTTCTATGGCAAAAAATAAATTAATATTCTCTTACTGTTCATTAAGCTTACCTGTTTTTCTGAAGAAAGTTTTAAACACTGGTCTAACATGATATTTATTTAAGCAATTAAAAATGAGTTGCTTAATTGCCTGTTAAGGCTAGTAAATTAAGTGCCATAAGACCCAACAATTTCACTTACAGGGATTTATCTGAAGAAAACAAAACCACTAACCCAAAACAATATATGCACCCATGTGTTCATTTTTCTTCAGTTACAATAACCAACATATGGAAGCAAAGTAAGTCTCATCAATAGATGAAAGGAAAAAGAAGATGTAGTACATATATACAATAAAATATTAGTCTTAAAAAGAATGAAACCTTGCCATTTGCAACAACAAAGATAGGCTGAAAGGGATTATGCTAAGTGAAATAAATGAGACAGAGAAAAAAAACAGTATGATTTTACTTGTGTGTTAAAATCTAAAAAACAAACAAAGAAAATAAAACAGAAAGAGAGTCATAGATAAACACAGAACAATGTGATGGTTGCCAGAGGGAAAGAGACTGGGGAGATGGGTAAAAAAGATGAACAGACTAAGAGGTACAAAGTTCTAGTTATAAAATAAATAAGTCACACACATGTAATGTACAGCATAGGAAATATAGTCAATAATATCACAATAACATTGTACAGCAGTAAGTGGTTCCTGGACTTATTGTGGTGATCACTTTGTAAAGTATATAAATGTTGAATTATTCTGTTGTAACCCCTGAAACTAATGTAATGTATTCCAACTATTATTTTTCACAAATGACAGGAAGTAGAGAAAAAAAGACTAATCAATATCAGTAGCATTGCTGTCTTTTAATAATTACAAGTATAAGCTTGATCAAAATCTTGATCTCATTTTGTTTGCTTCCTTCTGTGTTCAGTTTTGTACCTGTCGGAGTTTTTGTTGCAAGTAACTACTTGTCTGATTTAATCAAAAAGGAAGCAATTAAAAGAATACTGGGTTGACATAATCTCTGGGAAAGCAGAAAACCTCTAAGAAGGCTCAGACAAATGATGAGACTAGTCAGCTAGGTCTTGATTGAAGACACTGTGGCTGCTGCCACTCATCACAGGACATGGGCACCACACAGGCTGCTGGCCCCTCTGGCATGCAACTCCTGAAACCCGGGTTCAGCTGCTGCTGGACTTGCTGCAAATGATTATGTTCATAATAAGTACAAAGATTATACTGCTGAGGAAACATATGCAAATCCAGGTCAATTTTCTATTCTTCAGGGAATACACAGTAAGGGGAAAAAACCACAGAACATGTCATCTCATTCACTAGGTCAGCAGTCAGAGCAAACTTTTTCTGTAACAGTCACATAGAAAGTATTTTGGCTTTGTAGACCATTTAGTCTCTGTTACAACCATTCAACGGCCTTTAGAATACAAAACAGCCATAAACAATACATAAATAAATGGGTGTAGCTTTGGTTAATAAAACTTTATATTTGAACACTGAAATTTGCATTTCACACAATTTTTACATGTCATCAAATAGTCTTTTTTTTCTAAATGCAATTACATAAAATACATATATACTCACCCTTTAACCTAAAACTTCTGTGTCGTTTATGCTCTAATTTGTTTGTTCCAAGTCTATCAAAACCACCAGGTGATGTGTACTCTGACCAGCGGGGTCCGTGTGGTGTGGATGCAATGAACAAATTCACATGGACTGCAGAAGTCTGGTGGAGAAAAAGAGACAGCATAGCCACTTCTTGAGTGAGAGAGTGCCCTGACCCATGCCTGGACAGGCTTTTATTGCTTTTCTGGGAGCACTACCTCAAAGAAGGTCTTCATTCATCATTGTCACACAGTAATGATCAAACAATAGATAACATTCAAAGAACTATGAGGGCTTTTTCTGAGTCAGGGTCAGTTAGCTAATGGGCCATAAAACTTTGGAAAACAAACTCATTTTATGCTTGGACCCTTATCAGAAAACTGGGGACATTCTTAGTAAAGCAGGTTTCACAGGATTTTATGCATTCTTTCTTAGACCTGATCATCCTGGGGAACCCCCCATTCCTGCCCAGGGCTGCACCACCCTCTGTCATTGTTTCAGGCTTAAGTCAGGAAGGGGAAGTAAGAAAGCCAAGAGATTAGGAGACTTCTCATGGACAGAATGAGGAGTCAGGCTATGTCAAAGCCGAGGGGTAAGGGTCCATCACCCCCTTTTTCTTTAGCCCCCAAGTCCTTCCCTGAGAGCCCCTTCATGACTGTGTTTGTCTTAGGTTATCCCTCCCTTGAGGAATCTTACCCATCATTGGCTAACCAGTCATCTGCCCCTGGGCCAAGCAGGGTGAAGTAAAAGGAGACAGAGGTCTTGCCCCTACCAGAATGATAAGCTTTGTCTCCTTAGTGGCTTATGATCACAAGGTCTTGTTACTCAGCTTTAGCCATAGGGGTTATAGCTTCTGAAACCGGGCAAGGCAGTTCCCAACAATTAGGTGCATAGATACTAACCTTAGGTTAGCTTTATTTTTAGATATTTACAAGTATGCTTTGGGTTTATTTTTAGATATTTACAAGTATGCTTTGGGTTTAAACAATTAATTTTCAATTTACTGAAGTTAAAATTTTAAAAAGGGGCTCTTCAGGCCATTATGTTTAGCTAGATGTAATGGCCTGAAGACCCCCATTTTTTCCTCTGTTTACAAGTATATTATAGTTTTAAAATCAGTTTCTAGGGAATTTGGTTCCATTTTACAGTATTAAAGAAAAACCTTCAAGTGTTTCACAACATATCCCATTTAAATGAGTTTGCACATCCAGGAAGAACACAGGCAGCATTTTAGTTAACAAAAGTTATTTACAATCCAGTTTCAGTCAAATGTGAGTCCTGGAGCTGCTGCCATGCATACTGAGTATTTTCCTTTTCTCTTTTTTTTAAAGACTTTTTAAATTTATTTTTAGAGAGGGGAAGGGAGGGAAAAAGAGAAGGAGAGAAACATTAATGTGTGGTTGCTTCTCAAGCACCCCCTACTGGGGACCTGGCCCAGAGCCCAGGCATGTGCCCTGAATGGAAATTGAACCAAGGACCCTTTGGTTCACAGTCTGGCATTCAGTCCACTGAGCCACACCAGCCAGGGCCATACTGAATATTTTTAATGAGCCATTTTAAAAATAATTATATCTTTAGCTACAACAGTCAAAGGGTGATTAATCACAGGCACATATAACTCCTACCTAGGTTGAGCAGTAGAATTATATTATCTGTTATTCTTAAAATGTATGCTTGTTAACAATTTTTCTTTAATGACCCTTAAAGGGATGATGGGATCCTGAGGTTTATTTTCAACCTAAGAACAAAGACAACTGAATGTTATAAAATATTACTTTTTTTTCATATATCTGCTATAACAATTGATATGATATTTTCATTGAATTTTGGATAACTCACATTGGTTCATATGAGTTGTAGTTGAAATCCTGACATCCTATTAAAGCAAGCTAAGATAAATAGTGAGATAAATGCTCAGATGTCTGCTTTCAGTGTAGCTTTTTCTTTCCCTTCCTCTTCAAAGCCACCTGAAGCCAGTGCCTATGTATCACAAAGAGTGATCTGTGATTCAGGCTCAGTTGTGCACTAAGAGACAGCCAGCAATGTGGCCAAAGGAACATTTGGAAGAGCCTGCTTATGCAAACTACTTACACACATGGAAGTCCTATAGTAGGGATGATGGTTATAACCAAGTTTTGACTAGGTGGATGAACTTGATGAACTACAAATTTATCTGCTGCCGTATATTTGACACTTTAATATATGTGAAGTAGCAGGAGTAAGCCAAGGTATATTCGTGAAGAGCAAAATGGTTATTTACCCAAGAAAGCTTGGCATCATTTCAAAACACCAGGGCCTTCAATGTAATATTTTCATTGTGTTTGCTACCCATTTCCTACAACACCACAGTCAACCAGAGAACTTTTAACTACCATAAGATCCAGTTGGTCACAAAGGATAAATTGGTATAGATTATAGTATGGACAAAGCCATTAACGACACTTCTTAACTTATCAAAGCTAGAAGCTTTGTGTTCATTTTAGAACACTAAGTTATTGTGAGCAATACACTCAGGTCTAGTATGTGCTGCACACAAATGAAATATATCAACATAATGCAGTTTTTCTTTATTAGAATAAGAACTGGTCACTCACTTTAGTGTCAATATCCTTATATGCACCTTATAGTGATCAGAAGAAAGTTTACTGAAACATGTCTTACTAAGGAAACTATACCTACTGCGTCCTGCTATTCATTTCCCATGATCAGTATGTTATTATAATAGTGAACCAGCACAATGCTTTGTCATGTGATGGAGAGACTGCCAGTGTCACTGAAGACTAAACTGTGGCACAGAGGTAGGTAGTAGTTGTGCTCTAAGACATGAGGGTGAAGGTATATTGCTATCCTGATTGGGCAGAAAAAAAAGTATTTTTAAAGTTCATGTCTTCCTGAAATAAAGAAAAAAATTGATCAGGCCAATGATTTCATTTCAGGTGTCTGATATAATATTAACTTGTTCCAGCAAGAATACAACATTTGGCAGAAGGTCTCCAATGAAAACCACCACCAGGTTAAGCTTAAAACTGTCCATCATCATTATCATGTTTCATTTTTTTAATATAATTAGCAAACTGGAGAAGTAAATGTCAATGTGATACAAATAATCATATCTGAATATCTTGAGCCTTTAATGATTACACTAATCTCTGCCATTCCTTCAAGAATGTGATAAAAAATTTTTCCATTTATTATTTAGTAAAAGGGGAAATAAATCTAGGGACTTCTAAGATCTTCAACTTTATTTACTTTCTTTCATTTTTCACCTATGCATCCAATGGAATGCACAGATTTTGCCACTTTCTGGGGATGTGTGTGTGTGTGTGTGTGTGTGTGTATACACACACACATATATATCCTACTTCTGGGTTTTTTACTCTATATGTAGACAAAAATCCAGAAATATCAAAATAAAAACACTGAATAAAAAATAGTGTTATAAGTGTCACCAAAGAAATACCCAGGTAAAGCAACAAAATGAAAAAAGAGTCAAAAAGTGTCAGGATAGTTTAAGGGAACTTCAAGACAACATGAAATATAACAACATTTGCAACATAGAAATAAAAGGAGAAAAAAACGAGCAAGGGATTAAAAACCTGCTTGAAAAAATAATGACAGAAAACTTCTCTAACTTGGAGAGGGAAAAACCCATGCAAGCTCAGGAAGCACAGAGGGTCCCAATCAAGATGAACCCAAAGAGGCTTACTCCAAGAACATCATAATTAAAATGCCAAATTTTAAAGACAAAGAGAGAGTATGAAAAGCAGCAAGGGAGAAACAAGAAGTAACATACAAGGGAGCTCTGATAAGGCTGGCAGCAGATTTCTTAACAGAAACATTACAAGCTAGGGGTACTGGCATGAAATACTCCAAGTAATGAAAAGCCAAGACCTTCAACCAAGACTACTCTACCGAGCATGGCTGTCATTTAAAATGGAATTCAAAATGAGTTTTCCAAACAAAAGAAGGTTAAAAGAATATACCTCCACCAAACTAGCATAGCAAGACATGTTAAAGGGACTGCTTTAAGAAGATGAAGGAAAAGAGTGTGAGAGAAACACCTGGGAAAAATGGCAATGCATAAGTGCTCAGCAATAATAACCTTAAATGTAAAGGGATTAAATGCTCCAATCAAAAGTCACAGGGCAGATGAACGGAAAAGGAAACATGACCAACATATATATGTCTACAAGAGACCCACCTCAGAGCAAAAGTCCTACTAGACTGAAAGTGAAGGGTTGGGAAAAAATATTCCAAGAAAATGGACAGGAAAAAAAAGCAAGGGTAGAGTTGAAAAAATATTGCACTGTGGTAAAATCCGTATAAATCATTAAAAATAGGTAAAACCCTTATAATGGATGGGAGACATCTATTTTGTGGATATGTAGCTGTGTGTTAAGATCTTCACTAATGGCATGACCAGAAGAAATGTGTTAGTGTTTTTGTTTCTCTGCATCAGTAGCTGCTAATTCAAAATTTTGGATTGTTATTTCTATCTGTCCAAGGCTAGGTTAAAGTTCCTACTCATGGCTCTTGTTTGTGAATGTGTAGCAGGGGGATATTTTTTAACTTTATTTTTATTATTGGTACTATTTTAGATGTTCCTAATACGCACCCCTTTGTCTGACTTCACCCGGCTCCCATCCCACCCCCACTCCCAGCCACACTGATGTCTGTAACTAGAGTTATACTTATTTGAGGTCTGTTCAGAAAATATCCAGCCATGTAATATGAAAAATAGAGACATTTTTTAATGAAGATACAAGATATGAGAAACGTTGTTCATAGGACAATGATGCCTCAGTCCCCTTCAAAGCAAGCACCTTGGAACCTCACACAGTTCTTCCAATCACCATCAGCTGCTGTATGGTATTTTCCTGAATCTCATCAACTGCCTGAAATCACTCCCTTTTCAAAGGTGATTTTAGTTCTGGGAAAAGCCAGAAGTTGCAGGGTGCCAAATCTGGGCTATAAGGGTCTGAATCATGTGGATGATATGATGTTTCTCAAAAAAAACTCTGCATGAGAAGTGACACATAATTGGGCGCATTGTCATGATGAAGCTGCCAATCAGCAGTTGCCCAGAGCTGTGACCTTCTGAATCATCCAAATAGTTTCTGTGGAGTAATGTTCAAATGTATCCAAAATTTGCTGCAGAATTGTTGCTCTACTCAGTCATTTTGAATGCAACAGTCACACAGTACCCATGCTCACTCAATCATGTCTATTGCCCCCAATGAGTAGTACAGTGAAGCCATCATTGTTAACGCACGCACATTCCAGTCCACTCTCCTTGGCTGCTAGGGTACATCAATGTTGCACAAACCACTCAGGTTATATTAACAATGGTTGGTTTTGTTTCCAGACAGACCTCGTATGTTCTTTACATAATCCCTATACCTATCATCTAGGCTTCTGCTTTCTGCTCCCCTCTGACAGCTATCAGTCTGTTCCATGTGGCCATGCCTCTGTTTCCATTCTGTTCATCAGTTTATTTTGTGCATTAGACTACACAGAAAGATCATATATTTATTTTTCTCTGTCTTATTTCACTTAGAACAATATTCTCCAGGTCCAGCCATGCTGTAACGAAAGGTAAATTTCCTCCTTTTTAGGTCTGAGTACTATTCCATTGTGTAAATGTGCCACAAGTTTTTATCCACTCATCTACCTGTGGCCACTTACCTGTTTCCAGATCTTGGCTGTTGTAAATAATGCTGCAGTGAACATGGGCATGCATATATTCTTTCAAAATAGCATTTCGGGATTCTTAGGATATATTCTCAAAACTAAAATCACTGGGTCAAAATCAGTTTGCTTGTTTTTTTTCATTTTTTGAGGAAACTCCATACTGTTTTTCACAGAGGCTGCACCAGTCCACATTCCCACCAACAGTGCACTAGGATCCCTTTTTCTCCACAACCTCACCAGCACGTGTTTATTGTTTTATTTGTGATAATGATTCTTGGAGGTGTGAGATGATATCTCGTTATGGATTGTTCTTGCATCTCTCTGATGATTAGTTACCTTGGACATATTTTCATTCATCTATCAGCCATCTGTATGTACTTTTTGGAAAATTGTCTATTCAGGTCCTCTGCCCATTTTTTAATTGGATAGTTTGTTTTCCTAGTATTGAGTTCAAAATACTAGGAATATTAAGTTCTTCATATATTTTGGAAAATGACAAATTATCAGATGTATCATTGGAAAATATATTCTCCCATATAGTGTGTTCCCTTCTCATTTTGTTCATGGTTTATTGTGCTGTACAAAAACGTTTTTGTTCAATGTAATCCCATTTGTTTATTTTTCCTTTGTTTCTCTTGCCCTAGGAGATATAACAGCAAAAAATATTGCTATTTGAGATATTTGAGATTTTACTGCCTATATTTTCTTTTAGGATTTCTATGGTTTCATGACCTACACTTAAGTCTTTTATTTTATTTATTTTGAGTTTATCTTGTGTGTGGTTTGAATCAGTGGTCTGTTTCATTTTTTTGCATACCCCTGTCCAATTTTCCCAGTACCAGCTATTGAAGAGATTGATTTTACTCCATTGTATGCTTTTGTCTCCTTTGTCAAATATTAATATTAATTGATAAATGCATGTGTTTATTTATGGACTCTCTGTTCTGGTTCACTTACCAATATGCCTCTTCTTATGCCAATACCAAGTTGTTCTGATTACAATGGCTTTATAGTATAATTTGATATCAGGTATTGTAATACCTTCAAATTTCTTTCTCAATATTGCTGAGGCTATTTGCATTCTTTTTAAGTTCCATACAATGTTTTAATATTTGTTCCAGAACTGTGAAATATGCCATTGATATGCTAATAGGAATTGCTTTGAATCTATAGATTGCTTTGGGAAGTATGGACCTTTTAATGATGTTAATTTTTCCAATCTATTAATTTGGTATATGTTTCCAATTATTTGTATCTTCCTCAATTACTTTATTGAATATCCTATAGTTTTTCAAGTACAAACCTTTTACTTCCTTGGTTAAATTTATTTTTTGATACCTTTTTGTTGTTGTTGTTGTTGAAATAGGAAATGGGATTTCTCTTTTTGATAGTTCATTATTGGTGTGTAAAAATGTCATGTTTCTGAATAATTTGTATGCTAGTACTTTGCTATATTTATTTATGAGAAAGAATACTTTTTTGGTGGACAGTTTTGGGTTTTACATGTACAACATCATGTCATCTGAGAACAATTGAAAATGAATATGCAACAACCTCTCAAGACACAGCAAAAGCTATCCTGAGTCAGAAGGTCATAGAATTACAGGTCTACCTTCAAGAAGCATGAAAATTCTCAAACAAACAATCTAAGCACACACCAAAAAAACTAGCAGAACAACTAAAAAGCTCAGAATGAGTAGAAGGAAGGAAATAATAAATGTCAGAGTGAAAATCAATGATATAGGGACAAAAAAAATGAAACCAAGAACCTATCCTTTGAAAAGGTAAACAAAACTGAAGCACCTCTAACCAGATTTATTAAGAAAAGAAGAGAAAGGACACAAATAAATAAAATCAGAGATGAAGGAGAAGTAATAACTACATCACAGAAATATCAAGGATTGTAAGAATATAATGTAAGCAACTTATGCCAACAAATTTGACAATCTGGATGAAATAAATTCCTAGAAACATAAAATCTTACAAAACTAAATCAGAAAAAAAACCCAGAAAACCTGAATAGACCGAATAAACCTAATTAAATTGAAGCAATAATCAAAATTCTCCCATCAAACTAAAGTTCTGGAGTAAATGCTTTATGGAGAATCCTTCTCAAACTATTTCAAAAAATTTAAGAGAAGAGAAGACACCCAAGCACTCCTTATGAGGCCAGTATTATCGTAACTCAAAAGCCAGTAAATACACATCAAAGAAAGAAATTATAGGCCAATATCCCTGATGAACATAGATGCTAAAATCATCAACAAAATATTAGCACACAGGATCCAGCAATACATTAAAAAGATCATACATCATGATCAAGTGGAATTTATTCCAGAGATTCAAGGCTGGTATGATATCATCAGATCAATAAATGTGATTTATAACATAAATAAAATGAAAGATAAAATCATATGATAACATCAATTGATGTATATAAAACATTTGATAAAATGCAGCAGCCATTTATGATTAAAAATTTTCATCAAAGTGGGAATAGAGGGATCATATTTCAACATAATAAAAGCCATATATGAGAAACCTGTAGACAATATCATACTCAATGGGCAAAACTAAAAGTCTTTCCCTTAAGATCAGGAACAAGACTGATATCTGTATCAGTTTTCACCACTCTTATCCAACATAGTACTGGAAATCCTAGCCATTGCAATCAGACAAGAAGAAGAAATAAAAGGCATCCAAACTGGAAAAGAGGACGTAAAATTGTCATAATTACTAGCAGTGGGGATATTCAGGGAATTTGAAAATCAAAGCATCTTTCTTTTGGTTGTAAATGATGGGGACATCACTTTTCCTGTAATAAACCTCTAGAATTTAAAATCACTAAAGGCAGTGACTTTGCCTAATTTGTTTTCTTGAGTAACATAAGATTTGACAGATAAGTAAATATCCCAGCATACGCAAGGTAAAAAATTGACATTGGTGCAAAAACCTATTTATAGTACAAATAAGAAAAAACACATACTCACAGTAGATTGGCATCCCTATCCCTCCATTTGCAAATCACATGGCAGAGTCATGGTGTAATGTTTAGAACTCTGGACTTTGACTTTTGTCTATCCTGCCACCACTGCATTTTCAGGCCCATGTTCACATAGCACTCCATATATTTGTTAAATAAATAAATTTTTAAATGAATGAATAGCAGCAATTGCCTAAGTATAAGGATTTTCAGGTGCTAGACAGTCCAAAAAAATGGCAACTGCATCATGGTGTTTTTAATGATGTTTTTCCAACATTAAGTAGTCTTCCTGATTCCTCTGCATTTATCTATACTTTCACCCTGACAACCTCTCTCTTTCCCATTATGACCTAGCTCAGCAGACAAAAGAATTGTGGACTGAATATTTTGGCATCATAAATTCATAAAGACTCTTTGCTTTAGAGATTGCAGTGGGTATAAAGAATCTACTTGTCTGATTTTAATTAAATAGAGATAAACATGATCTATTATAATTTTTAAATAGAAAATTCTAGGCTTCAAGTACTAAGTATGGATAAAATAATAAAATAACATCTTAATAACAGCATCCATACTAACATGGTACATTTATTTTTTTATAATTACAAACAATTTAACAAAATTTTCATTATATTCTATACATACATGAATTATGTCTCAACTTTTTAGTTTAAATAGTTAAATCTTTATTTTCTTTTTTTGTAATACAATGGGAATATACAAATTATTTCAATAATTTAAAATAAGAAGTAGATATTCAAAATATTATAGTTTTAAATAAATAGTGTGAGAATCCAAATGAGAACTTTGAAATAATGTGTTTTAAATTTTCAATAACTAAGTTGTTTTTTACTCAGTGTTTAGCACTGTCATTATTAAGCTACCCAATTCAACTTTGAAAATCATCCTTATTCTTTGTTCACTCAGTTCATAGAGGCTACCCATTTTACCTACATAAGTTAGGGAGAATAAAGAACACAGCACATTTCTTACATCATCTTTTTTTTTTCTGTTGAATCACTAAGAAAGAGGGCAAATGGCAGAAGCAAACTAAAAACAATTAGATTTCATAAGAAAACTATCATAATACCATATGTTAAGTAAGAGGGAAATAGTGTGAAGGTGTGGGTCATTCTATTATAAAAAGGCAAGACATGTTCTTGTCTCTGTATCTTCTACCCAAAGACATACAGTAAGATTTATGTCATTCATTGGTAAGTTAAATATTTGATTAAGAAATACTAATCTGAGTCTCAGTTTCTGGAAGCAGAAGTAGAGGGTCAGTAAGAAGAAAGTTGAAATTCTCTTCTAACTTCTGTGCAAATGTTTTGTTATTGACATTGTTTTTCTCTAAAGTTATGAATGTCCTTGTTTACACAGACTTTTAGCATAGGATTTTCTCACTTAACCCTCACAATAACACTGTGAGGTAGGTAGCATTTTTTGCCTGTTTTCATACATAAAAGCTGAAAATCACTGAGTTGAAATCATGACTAAATATCTCAAAACTAGATAAAACAAAATTTCAAATATGGTCTTTCTGGTTCTAAAGCTATTTCTATTTGGAGATCTAAAGTTTGAAAGCATAATATAAAACTATGTCTTAATTATGATATGGCAATTATATCTAGCAATCATTGAACCTTACCATAAGTGAGAAAATGTGCTAAAAGCTTTGTATGTATTTTCTTGTTTAATTCTTAAACAAAGCTGTAATATTAGCATTACCATTTTATAGATGAAGTAACTGAATGAAGACTTTGAAAGGTTGACAGAAATACTTTGTTGTTGTTGTTGTTTTTGCTGTCCATTAAATTAGTTGTGGCCCCTATTAAGGAACAAAAGAAGTCCCTTGATTAGGGTGGATACCAAAAAGGGAGTGGGAAGGTGATAAGTCTAACCAGGGCATAGAGAATAGAAAGGAAAACAAGACAGGATGAATTATCTACATTACAATTCTGATTCACTGCAGCCTGAGTCTAGTCATGCTAAATAACTTCAGTATCCCCCTTTGGAAGTGAGATTACTGCCTACACTCTATTCTATGAATTACTGATGATTATCAATGTCCAAACACTTTTTTTTTGGCATTGTGTTTTCCTTGCATTATATTTTAAGGAAAATACACAGTGGCATTTCACAAAGCTCTGTTAAGGGGATATCAGTTTTCATGTATAATCTCCCATTTTCTCTAAATGCTAATAGAATAACCTTTTTTTTCAAAGTAGCATTTATGAATAGTACATCTCTGAAAGGTACTTAAGATGATTAAAATAGCACATATCTTTGGCCCTATTATCACTGCATGTGTTCAGTCAATACATAACATAAGATACCAAGCAAGAGAAGATGAATTCTCACTTCAGAATAACAGTAGCATCTGTAAAGGACTTGGGTACTCACAATAACCCTACGACATGTTTAGCATTATTATCACACTTTTACAAATGGGACAGTTGAATTTGAGGCTAACTTGCTTGGTATTAGGACAATAGTAAGGGCAAAGCAAGGGCTTGAACTCTTTTCTTATAAAACCTTGTGTTTTATGCACTTCAGAGAGGAGAGATTATGCTTGAATAAATAAGTACTGAACTTCCTATCACATACTGTGTCCCAATACAGGCAGGAAAACTTGACAGAGGTACAGGTCTTTAGATATAAATGGAGTAGATAGTTTCTGAAGTGCCTCTTAACTCTGAAAGGCTGAGTTACATTACGTGTAATGTTTTTGTAAATCACAACTATCTCAGTCTCAGCTGCATGCTCCATGTCATTGTTGCTCTCAGGTTATTACATTTAGATTGCAAACTCAAGGAAATGTAGTGGTTCTTCATGTAAATGAATGGCTTAAATTTTAACATTATGCTTTAGAGTTTTTCACATATTTTACATATGTGATTTTGTTTCAATTTTGCTGTAACTTGTGCAGTAGAGAACACAGCTGCTTTAATTTCTGTATAACAAAGTTGATAATTAAGCCCCTACAAGGAAGAAAGTGGCTTTCCCAGATTTCCAAATTAATAATTCATAGAATTGGGGTATACTTTAGTTTTTTCCCATGTATTTTCTGCCTTTGAGATTTGTACCTAATACAATTCCTCCTGACTCCACCCCTCTTAGTTTTTCCAGGAATGGAAAAAGAAAACATATTTAAAAGCTACATTTCTCTTGAAATGTCCAGTGCCTATTAAGTGTCACTCTGTTATCTGTAATTTTATGCTTGCTTTACACCAGGAAAATGCAAACATTAACGAGGTAATGAACTGTTTCATCTCTGATGCCAAATAGCCTATATTCTATTTGCCTCCTTCTAAATTTGCTGCTTCAGTGCTTTGTGGAGAGACTTGGTCTTAATCTATAAGAGCAGGCTGCCAGCAGTTAGTTGGAAAACAATTTGCCTTAGCCTCTGCATGGCTAGTTTTTTATATTGAAATGGTATTGGCACAACACTTACACCATTTGATAACTCAACCGCACTGACAAGAGAAGTTAACCAAGGAAAGAAAGGACAGCCAACGTTGTTGCTGGCACTGCTATCTAATCAGGTGTTGCTACAGAACAAGCTAGAAGCTTTGCAGAAAGGAAGCTACTTTGAAGAATCAGCTTGCATTGGATTGGGGAACATGTGTAGCTCTGCGGCCTTTACAACCTTTGATATGGTGCCAGTGTCTTCTTACATATTCTGACATATGTTCCTTGGTGTTAAAAAGAAATATGGGCTCTAGGCAGAAGCAAAGCTAATTCTACATTATTGAAACTTCCTTTTCTCCCAACGGAGAGAATCTGTTTACCTCGCTGTTCTGAGAAAAACAATAAGCACACGTGAACACAACCTGATTCCTTACCTCCTAACTGCACACATAAGCTTCTAATCCTCTTAGCTCTATGGATTCTTTTAACACACCTATATGGAAACTCCACATTGTGGTGCAATGCTATTCTAACTTAATGAGGGGCAAAAAGAGTCTCCTTTTTTACACAAATGAAATCACCTTTCAGCACTCAAATTTGTAATTTAGCAGATGCTTGGAAACTGCAGGTTGGTAATAAAGGTGAACATATGGGCAGTAGCCTCCAGGGATGGAATGCTTCAGAAGCTGTAGGCAGTCTGGAGAGCAGAACAAATGCTGTGTGTGGGGGAGGGGCCCAGAGATGCCCCGTCCTGCATATTGAGTCATGTTTTCTCTAAGGCTGTTGTGTTACCTGAAGTTTAATATTTTGTCAACACCTGCCATAAATGAGGAGACAGCAGCAGAGCCTGAGATAAATGGAAAGACTGAACATCAGTAAAATTCAAGTACGTCATTAGATACTTAAACAGTGGGAACCAAAAAGCCCAACTCAAACAGGCCTGGAAAATTAGGAAATGCATTACTTCACAAACTTAGTTCGGTAGAGCAGGCTCCAGAAGCAGGACAGTCAGTGGAACCATTCTGCTCTGTGCTCTGCTGCCTCAATGTCTGCTTTACCCCAAGTCGGCACCATCCCTTCCGCCACCGGTTACTGTATGATCTCCATGGCAATCAGGGAATCAGGTCAACTGAAAAAGATTGTCATTCTCACTGGAAAGGAAAATATTGCTTAGCTGTGAACAACTAAATTTGCAATAAATTACTTCAAGGAAACATAAAGAGAAAAATATAAACAATCAATTGCCTAGTCTCCAGTGTGGTCTTGCAGTGGGAAGAGAATTTCAGAGGGCATTTACTCTGTGCAGGCACATTACTTACAGTTTTTTATTTAAAACTTGAAATTGTTACCAGACTTTGAATGCCAGGTTCTTGAGTCTCAGTGTCATAGAAATGGGCACTAAATTTAGTACAAAATCAAGTAGACAGGGTTTACTGAAAATAGCTTGCATACGAGGGAGATGACCAGAAAAGAGAAGTTGAGCTCCCTGAAGGATTCTTGTGGATGGCTTATGTAGGTTTCTTGGGATGGGTGTAGAGCTTGGGAATTAGGATGAGGTTCATTGTCCCATGATCATCATCTGGTGGTGGTTGATCCCAGGGTAGTTATAAAATGCTTTCCATAGTCAATGGACTACTCAAAGAGCTTGCGAAATAATGCTTGTGCAAATATTCTAGTCACCATTTAACCAACAAAATAACTATTTTGAAGAACATGGTGTTAAGAAAGCATGTGCCCTGACTGGTTGCTCAGTTGTTTGGAGCATTGGCCCCTACATCAAAAAGTTGAGGGTTCCATCCCTAGTCAGGGCACCTACCTAAGTTCCAGGTTTGATCCTGTTAGGACAAGTATGGGAGGCAACCAATCAATATTTCTCTCTCTCTCCTTTCTCTCTCCCTTCTGCTCTCTCTAAAATCTATAAACATATGCTTGAGTGATGGTTTTTTAAAAAGAAAGGATGTTATCATCATTCATCCTTTCCTTTAAGAATGTGGTTAGGTTAATTTCAACTATGGAATTTTACTGAAAGCAAGGATTCAGAGTTCGGTGTCCAAGATGCAATCCAATGCTACCCCTATAACTGTCTCAAAAGAACCCAGCAGAATAGATATTATCCCAGATTATGCAGCTCAGATGACTGAGGTTCAAATGGAATAACTTGTCATAGATACAGTATCATCATGACTAATTTTTCCAAATTCATTAGTTGGGATAGAATCAAACACTTACAGAGAAAAAGTATTTTTGTCTTTAACTAAAATCCATTTTATTAGGGCAACCAGAGACACCTATATTGAAATATAAGAAGAGGAGGAAATAGCTTCTAATTAATGGGACAAAGTCAAGGAAGGGTAATATGAGATGGGAATTAAAGGGCAGGTGGGATTAGGATAGGCACTATAGTGAGCAAAGGCACCCGCAAGTACAGATTAACCTGATTAAAATAAACATGTATAAAAGTAATATGGTCTGCTAAATGTAGGCTAATTGCAATCAGCCAGACATTTCTTACACACTGCTTCACATTCTCTCCACTCATCTCTTATTCTGGCAATAACTGCAGCAACTAGCTCTAAACACTTTTGACCAGCATAGGCCAGCTTCTTGCAAGTGTAATTCAAGTGTGCCTGCCTTAGCAACCTATTGTGAGTCTCTTTATTTCTGCCCTGAGGTTTCTCAGAGACACAGAAGTCAGATAACTACAGAATCTCAACCAGAGACAATGAAACAAAGAACAAACTGACAGTAACCAGAGAGGAGGGATGAGAGGGATAATAGGGGACAGTAGGGGAAGGGCCATCAAGGAACATGCATAAAGGACACATGGACAAATTCAAAAGGGGTAGGTTCAAGGGTGGGAGGTGGGGATGGGTGGGGCAGGGGGTGTGGTGGGGTGAAAATGGAGACAACTGTATTTGCACAACAATTAAAAAAAAGAATCCTGTGACTCTCAGATGCTTACAACTCAGAAGTCTGGAAGAGTTAACAAGTATAGCAATCCCTATCAAATAGAACACTAAAGACCTTATCTAAATGCCTATCCCTTCCATCCTTCCAGTTGATGGAGTTTAGCTACATGTCATAAAGTTTCTCAGAAGTGCTCTGCAAAAAGGAAAAAGGACACATGGACATGGACGGCAATGGAGTGATTGCTGGGGGAAGGAGGTATAAGGGGACTAAATGATAATGGAAAAAATACAATAAAGATTAAATTAAAAAATCATGTGCTCATAATCTCCAACTCCAACTTTAATCTGCTTTCATTGTATTGAGAATTTACATACCTATCTCTCCCACTAATACTTTGAGATATAATGATCTCAAAATATTTTGGAAAAGATGAA
The DNA here is from genome assembly GCA_004024845.1 of Tonatia bakeri. Classification (NCBI taxonomy): domain Eukaryota; kingdom Metazoa; phylum Chordata; class Mammalia; order Chiroptera; family Phyllostomidae; genus Tonatia; species Tonatia bakeri. The sequence continues at coordinate 19,417 of PVIA01004503.1, forward strand.
CAAATAAAAGCTAGACAAATAGTGGTATCTTTTAGAAAATAGAAATAAGCTAAAGGTATACCAGATATTTAAAAAATAACAAATTTGCTTACAGATTCTTAAGTTTGAAAAGTGAGTGGGATATTCACGTAAAGCTGTTCATATAAATGCATATCTGTACTTATACTAGAATTTAATAGACAAAAATGTGTCATGCTGTCATACAAAATAATAGTTGAAGTGATCTTAATCATCAGTAGAAGACTACAGAAAGAGAAGGCCAAACATAGAATTAAGAAAGAATTCATCAGAGAGTATGGAGATCTAAACCTGCATAAAACTGGTTTTCCAGAAGGAGAGGGTAATCAGCAGGTATAAATGTTAAAGAAAGTCAAAGAAAGAAGGATTGTAAAACATCTTCCACTTGAAGACTAAAAAACTAATGATTTCAGAGTGCAGTTTCATTAAAGTGACAAAAGTAAGTCATATTATAATATTTTGAAGAGTAAAAAATGATAAAAAAGTAAAATTATATAAATTCTGGTCCTTGCAAAGTTTTTCACTTAATGTACAGATATGTAGAAAGGCAAGGGATAGCAGTTTCAAGACTTTGGAAACCTAAGCTTGTATGACATCTAAGGTAAAGGATATAAAATAGAAAAATCAAAAGTACAAGAAACTGACCTGGTTAACATTAGACCATGTTCCTAGAAGAAGTATGAGTAGCATTCAACACAGAAATGGGTAAGAAGGATTTACTTATTAAATGAAATTATATATAGCTTTCTCTGAAGTAAATGGTCAAAAGAGAGATGGGCATAATTTAAAAAAGAAGATTTCACCTGAAATGAAAAAACAAAGCCCACATACGGGCCAGGTCCCCAGTAGCAGGTGTGCAGGAGACAACCACGCATTGATGTTTCTCTCCCTCCCTCCCTCCTTTCCTCTCTCTCAAAAAATAAATTAAAAAAAAATTAAGTACATTTAAAAAAATTATTAAGTAATTTAAATTTAAATAATTATCTCAAACAATATAAAAGTCTATTCAGATTCTCTTAGACTTAGGAAAACTTCCATCTTCACAAAAATATATATTAATTATAATGCAAGTAAAAATAAATAATTTAGAAAAGTATTTTAAAACAATACTGAGTATTAACTTGTTTCTCAACAAAATAAAGTAAAACACACTTGAAATATAAAAAATGTTTTGAAAATTGTGATGCAACAGCAAGAAAGCATAGGCTTACCTCTAAAAGGAAAATGTTTTCCCTTGACCCTTCTCTGCCTTCAGTTTGGTTTATCCTCTAATCTCTCTCCATTCATTGCCAAGTCCCTATGCACATGAAGAAAAACCTCCATTTCGCTGATTTAGCTAGGTCTACCCTTTTCTCTACTTGATACCTACTCATATTTTGAAGCCATTTTAGACTCAATTCTCTTCTCTGATTTTCAGTCAAACACTAGGACCTCTGAGTACTTATCCAAAGAAAATAAAAACACTGACTCAAACAGGTGTATGTGTCCCCATGTTCACTACAGCATTATTTACAATGGCCAACATATAGAAACAGCTTAAGTGTCCATTGATGGATGAGTGGATAAAGAAAATTATATATATTATTGATACTATGAATTCATTAAAATATAAAATCTTGATACTTGCGATAACATGATGGTCCTTGAACTTTGAGGCCACTGTGTAAGAAACTGGTAAGACAAAGAAAGACAAATACTACATGATCTCACCTATATGTGGAATCTGGAAAAAACAAACAAACAAGTTCACAGATACAGATTGGTAGCTGCCAGAGGTGGGGAGGTGAGGACTGAGCAAAATGGATAAAGAGTATCAAAAGATACAAACTTCAAGTTATAAAACAAGTGATGAGGTATGATGTAAAGCATGGTGACTACAGTTAATAATACTGTATTGCTTATTGGACAGTTGCTAAGCGTAGGTCTTAAAAGTTCCCACCACAAGAAAATTAACTATGGATGTCACAAATATTAACTATAGTTATTGTGGCGACCATTTCAAAATATATACAGGTATTGAATCATTATATTGTATGCCTGACACTAATATAATGTTATATGTCAATTATACCTCAATTAAATAAATCACTAGGACCAATCAATTCTGCGATGGATTTAGGGATTTTTTTTTCCTATACTTGCTTTTACTGTTCAGAGTGATTTGCTTACTTCCTCTCATCTAGGCTATTACTATATTCTCGTAATAGGTCAATTTACTATAAACCTTCTTTTCTAATCCATAAAACGTCAGCAGTAGTTTACCACTCCTAAACAGATTATCTAAATCAAAACTTTTCAAAGAGATTCCTCCATCAGAGCCTAACAAATTAAACACATAAGCTTCATCCTAATTTTTAAAAAGTACTTATAAAGTAGGCCTACTAACTTCCAAATGCTGTCTTATATTTCTTTCAGATTTTTATTTTATAAAGTTGGCAGAGAGTATGACCAGCTGTTATTTGTAAATATCCAGCAATTCAAACAGTTCTTTTTCAGCTCAAGTAATCATTTTTTCCTGGAGAGTGCTTGTGTCACCCTTAACCTTCATTATTTCCTGTAACAAGTATAGCCATTCCCCAATCCCTTAAAATCCTTTCAATAGCTTTCACACTGATACAATTTTTAAATGAGCATCAACTTCACCTTTAGATTAAAAAGAATTCCTTTTTATTTAAATACAAAAAAGACACAGACATCAAACCCTTGTAATAATGATTACTTTGTGCTTTGTACTGAAATTATATATTAAAGTGTGAAAATGTATTAAATGTAAAAAAGTGAATGTTCCTTAAATATCCTTGAGATAAATGTTGGTTCTGTATCTTATGTTTCCCCAATCACAGTGCTTCTTGCACATTTAATAATTGAATAAACATTCTGTGAATTGAATCATATTTTACTAAAGAAGAACATGAGTATGCATGCATACCATCCCTGAGAAGGACTCTACCATAGGAATTCCATTGCAGCGGGGTGGCGCACAGCTTAAGAGAAGTTTGGATCAGGAGAGTCCAATGCGGCAGAGGTGGGTTGCCGCCGCCTGGGAAGCCTTTTCTATGATATGGCTTCACCCTCTTTGCTGGCAGCTCCAAAAGTCCTTCTGAAGAGGAAACATAAGCATACTCTCTTAAAAAAATAGATTTTTATTTTATTTATTTTTAGACAGAGGGGAAGGGAGGGAGAAAGAGATGGAGGGAAACATCAATGTGCAGTTGCCTCTCATGTGCCCCAGGGACCTGGCCTGCAATCCAGACATGTGCCCTGACCAGGAACCAAACTAGTGAACCTTGGTTCACAAGCCAGTGCTCAATCCACTGAGTTACACCAGCCAGGGCATATCAGACCAGAGTCCACATCACTCTACATACCAAGTTAAATGACAAGATTTAGAGATTCTTCTTATTATCCTTAATTTATTTAAGTATAATTTACTTAATTTAATATTATTTTATTTTATGTTCTTCTAGTGTAACTGGAACCATCTCAGCAACAAGAAAATTATTTTTGTTAAATGTACTGCAGCTTTAAAATATGTTCAGTCCTCTTTGAACTTTTTGCATCTGGACTATAGTTGTTGAGTTGCACAATAATAATAATATCATAAGCTAAAATATTTAACTCTTTATTGAAGTATAGTCTTCATAAGAAAAATGTAAATAATAAGTCTACTGCTGAATGAATCATCACAATATGAATAAAATTCTGAAACAATTACCCACTTAATCAAATTGAAAAAAGTATCTTCAGAGGACCCCCCCTTCCTGCAATGTCCTAATTGCCAGTTCCACCCTCTTTTCCCAAAGAAATTGTTATCCTGACTTCCTTCAAAATACAAGTTTTTCTGTTTGGGAACATTTTTTCCTCATTAAACTTTGTTTTAATGTGTATCAAAATTCTGTTTTGTTTTAATGGGTATCAAAATTCTGTTTCCATTTAAAAAGTACTGATTTTAAAACTTAATTTTTAAAAAGGCCACTGCTGGGATTATATCCTAAGAACCCTGAGACACCAATCCGTAAGAACCTATGCACCCCAATGTTCATAGCAATACAATTTACAATAGCCAAATGCTGGAAGCAACCTAAATGCCCATCAGTAAATGAATGGACCAAAAAACTGTGGTACTTTCATACAATGGAATACTATGCAGAACAAAGAAACAAGGAGGTCCTACCCTTTGTTACAGCAGGGATAGAACTGGAGAGCATTATGCTAAGTGAAATAAGTCAGGCAGTAAAAGACAAATACCATATGATCTCACCTTTAAGTGGAACCTAATCAACAAAACAAACAAGCAAGCAAAATATAACCAGAGACATTGAAATTAAGAACAAACTGTTGGTAACCAGAGAGGAGGTAGAAGGGGATAATGGGAGGAAAAGGGGGAAGAGTTTTCAGGAACAAGTATAAAGGACACATGGACAAAACCAAAGAGGAGTGGGACCAGGTATGGAAGGTGGAGATGGCTGTGAGGGGTAGTTGGGGGGGGGGGGCAGGGCATAGAGACAACTGTACTTGAACAACAACAAAAAAATTAAATTAAATTTTAAAAAGCCACACACACTCACACATACACACAAAACCCAAATGGTCCACAAAACAATTTCCTTTCCTTCTAAAGGTTTTACGATGCATTGCAATCATTAACCAATGTTTTCTATTAAACGTAAGTGACCAATGGAGACAAAGCATTCTGAGAGCATCCTTATTCCTCTGATTAAAACTGGGGTGGCATATGTTGGGGGTAATATTCATCTAGCCTGCTGAGCTTTCTGGGAAGACTTGATGACTTTGTCAGCTTCAGCTGCCATCTTGTCCACTGTTTGATGACACCCACAGCAACTGTCTCTCTCATGTCATAAACAGCAAAATGGCCCAGAGGAGGACAGTCAGAGAAGCTCTTAACACACGTGGGCTTGCCAGGAACCACATCGACAATAGTAGCATCACCAGATTTCAGAAACTTTGGGCCATCTTCCAGCTTTTTCCCAGAATGATGATCAATCTCCTTCAGCTCAGCAAATCTGTGAGCACTGAGCTGTGTGACAATCCAGCACAAGTGCTTGTCCAGCACTGATTTGGCCTGGAAGGTTCAGGATAATCACCTGAGCTGTGAAACCATCAGCTTCAATTGATGGGTCATTTGTGCTGTTACCAGCCACCATGCCACAATAATCATCTTTAACAGATATGTTCTTGACATTGGAGCCCCTATTGTCCCAGAAGAGCTTCTCTCAAAGCTTCATTTCAACAGACTACTTCAGTTGTAGTGCTGACTGGAGCAAAGTGCCCACTGTGCTGGGTTTGAGAACACCAGTCTCCACTCAGTCCATAGGGACAGTACCAATATCATCAATTTTGCAGACACCTGGAGGGGCAAACACAAGGGATTTTCAGTTGGATGAGTTGGTAGCAGGACTGATCAATTCAGAACTTCAAGCAGCAGGTTTCACTGGCGCTGCCATATTTACGGGTAACTTTCCATCCTTTGAACCAAGGCGTATTAGCTCTTGGCTCCAGCACGTTGTTCCCATTCCAACCAGAAACTGGCACAAGTGCTACTGTGTCAGTGTTGCAGTCAATTTTCTTAAGGTAGGTGCTGACTTACTTAATGCTTTTCTCATATGTCTTCTGGCTGTGAGGCAGCTCAATGGAATCCATTTTGTTAACAACTCGTCATTCCATGCCTATGTGTAAGCCAGAAGGGTATGCTCACGGGTCTGCCCATTTCTGGAGATACCTGCTTCAAATTCATCAACATCAGCAGCAACAATCTGGACAGCAGAGTCAGCCTGCAATGTGCCTGTCATGATGATTTTGATAAAGTCTCTGGGTCTAAAGGCATTAATGATGGCCACATAATACTTGCTGGTCTCAAATCTCCACAGGGAGAAATTAATGGTGATACCATACTCACATTCAGCTTTCAGTTTATCTGAGACTCAGGCATACTTGAAGGAGCCTTTTTCCATCTCAGCAGCCTCCTTCTCAAAATTGTCCATAGCTGTTCTGTTGATCCCACAACAATTGTAGCAGATGGCCTGTGTGGTAGGTTTACCCAAATGACAATGGTGTTGATATGAATCTTTTCCTTTCCATTTGGCTTAGATTTAGTAGTGGTTTTCATGACACTTATGTTCTCGAGGCAAATCTATTGTGAAAAGCTGTTTTTGGACGTTATATAAATGAGATTATATAATATAGTACTATTTTGTATTTGCTTCTTTTGCCCAATATTGTACTTGTGAGATTCATCTGTTTTTTTTAATAGCTGCAGTATACTCATTCTATGAATATATAACAACTTACTTCATAGATGATGGAAATCGGGATGGTTTCCCATGTGAAGTTATTACAAATAAAACAGCCACAAACATTCTCAAGTATGTGTTGTGTGGTATATGTGAATGTATTTCTGTGGTATATGTATGCCTGGGAGTGAAATGTTTTAGTAATAAGTTATATAAAATTTCAGTTTTAGAAGATAGTGATAATTTTCCAAAGTTGAACCTATTTATATTATAACTTGGTAGAAGCTTGAACTACCTTATAGTATTGCCTCTAGGTGTATAAAATTTTTCATTGCTTCATAGTCTTACCAATATTCACCACTATCTTTTTTAATTTTTCATGTAGTCACTTATCTCCACATTTTAGCCATCCAATCACATGTGGTTATATTTCATTATAATTTTAGTATGTACTTCTCTGATGACTAAAGAGTTGAACATGTCTTCATATATTTTTTTGCTACTGGTATCTACCTGTTGTTCATGAAGTGACTATTGAATACCTTCGCCTATTTCTGTGGGATGGTTTGTTTTTACTTTTAAATTTTACATAAAATTCTTCATCCTTTCAAAGCAATAGGTAGCTTACATATCTTGCAAATGTATTTCCTGTTACATGGCTTGCAACTTCACCATCATCCTCATGTCATTTATAAATTGATGAACATAAGATTTTATTTCCAATACATCTCTTTCCAGTTCATGCATTTTTTGTGTTCTATTTAAAAATATTTTTTATTCAATGTCCACAAATCATTTTATTCATGGACAAATCATTAAAAATGCCCTACATTGACAAGTATTTAATTTTTGGGGATCTTGTATTTAGTGGTTTTCAGCATAGTTTTCAATACTATCACCTTTCATAATATTTCACAATTATGAATTTTCACAAAGAAGCTATGATTCTATAGCAGATATTTGTATTGAATTCAGTTATTTTTTGTGAAGCTATTGATAAAAAATTAAGTTTAATAACTTTACTTTCAATTGAATTTTAATGATTCTATGTGAACTTTTAAAATGTGGATAAATGTACCTTAAATAATGCAAGTATTCTTTTTTAATATTATTTCAGAATTTAACTATTAGGAATTGTTTGCCTTTTCTAGAATGTTATTTTGGCCATATGTACAATTGCTTAATTTTTATTATAACATTATTATACAATGACTTCTAAAATCAGAAGTAATGCCATTATAAATAGTAGGTAGCCATCAGCATTTAAACAAAAATTTATTGAATTAATTACATGCCAAAACAAATTTATGACTGGTAGAGTGAATAGTAATCACACATGTATATTTGTTTTATTTTTAAAACATTCAAACAATGGCATAAATTAATAGCTAGTATCGATCACTGCGACAGAACTAAAACTAATTACCTACAAATGGTGAAGTAAATATTGAGAACATGAGTGGCACATAAAATTCTCATACAGTGACTAGTTCCAAACGTCTTATCTATTTACCATGTTAACCACTTCATACAATGGCTCCCAAAACTTGAAGTACGTAAAAAGCCTAGGGGAGCTGGTTAAAACTACAGATTCCCAAGTCCTACACTGAATGAGCTTAGTTCCATAGGCTTCATACTGAGTGTAGGAATCTGAATATTATCTGGTGCCTCAAAAGATAACTGATACAGGCAATAAGTACAAAATCTACTCAGGGTTAAGCTTCCACTGGGTAAATCTATACAATAAAAAAAATCTACCACTAACATCCAGTGGTTCCCATTTCTCTCTTGCACATCCTTTCTGCATACTTAACGCTGGTGTTCACACTGACCAGGCCCACAAGGTTTGTGGCAAAGGAGTCTCTCCTACTCAACAATGAACTTTTAATTTTATTTCTACTGATATAGTCAATTTCTTAAGAAGTACTTATATATAGATACTGCTTATGAAAATTGCATAATTTCTAGCTAAGAATGTCATATGCCTTAGAACTATTTAATAATAATAATTGCAAACATTGATATTCACTTACTTTATGCCATGCACTAATACATCAAATCATGTCTCTGCTATTTACTTGCTGTGTGACCAATCAGAGGGGCACAGTGTCCCAATCTACTCAGTTTTAAAATAAGGTTAATACTAGTAGCAGAATCCAAGGTTGCTGTAAAGATTAAATGAGTTGCTATATTAGAGCTACAACCACAGGGGCACTCACAGTCTGATAAAAAGTGCTCCAGCAATCCCTAAAAGGTGCTTCAAGGTCAAAATCAGCACGGTGAAAGGAGCTGTGCATCACTGAAGAAACAGGAAGATAACTGAAAAACTGAGCACAAAAACACCTGAGTCACTTAGGCCACTCCCTCTTTCAACTGCCCACACCAGGGCTCAGAACAATTTTTCTGGAAGATATGAGAAATCAACTGGATATTCCTACTATGGGTGTTTTGGGAAAAGGGAGAAATGGAATAGAAAGAAGAAAGAAAATATATCTCTAGCCAAGATTGAAAACTTCAAATATCTCTGCTGTCAAAGTAAAAGCATTTCTTACTTTAACAACAGTAGGAGGAGGAAAATCTGCCTATGTGTATCCTACAAAATGCTCCCAAGAGAATCGAACCACTTAACATCAGCACCTGTTCCCTTTTGCCAATCTGCAGTTGCCCATCTAATTCAAGGAGGAGACCTGCTGAAAAATCAGTCCCAGTCTTTTATATCTGAAACAGTACCAGACACTTCTATTAATCAATATAGTTATTTGAATTTTTAAAAACAGAGATAAGGATTAATACGAACAAACAGAACTCCCAAGATAAAAAAGATAAATGAAGTTTTAATTCATTTATATTATTAATGTCAGAGGTATTTAAGAACATAATATATTTATAAAATAACAACAGACTACTAGGAAAAAATAGCAATTAGGTAACAAAACATACTAGAAATTAATACATATAATTGCTGAACTGAAAAAAATTAAGTGGTCACAAAAGAGAAACAAGTTGGTAATACGAGAGTAATGCCAAAATTCTCTACCAGGATAGAGAGCTTAAGAATATAAATAGAAAATATAAAAGAAAAGCTATTATTCATGGAGTCCAACATTGAGTCCAACATCTGCCAAAGGATAGTTTCAGAAAACTCACGAGAGGAGTCAAGAGAAGAAAGTTCTCAAAGCTAGGAAAAAAAAAAAAGATACACATGATTGTGCCCACACGGAGCAAGCAGCATGAATGATAGAGCAACAAGAAGATAAAATGCTATGAAATTTTAATTTTAACCATTCATAGAAAACAACATTTTTAATGAAAAACATTCCTAAAAGGGTAAGATTAAAAGTAGCACCAGACTTCTATTCAACAGAACTGAAAGCTAGTTCTGGCAGAAAATTATATTAAAACCAGAATTTCTTGCCTGGCCAATCTTTTTATAAATTTTGAAAGAAAAGAAAAAATATTTATAGATTTGTATGAATTTTAAATTATTCAAAACATTTTTTAAAAAAACACTGGAAAAGAAAGCCAAGAATTTGGAGAATTTAGGATTTTAAAAAAAAGAACATACTGAGTATGTTACAGGATTGGTGTTGATAGCTGGATCCTTAAACTGCAAAGAGTCTTCTTCAGTAAATAATATTCATATAACTATAATATTTCAGTCTATTTATTGATTCTCAATTTTATCACCAACCTAGAAGCAAATTATAAGCTAAGAAATTATATTTTCTAGCAAATAATCAAAGCACTATATATCATTTATATTTTAGTTAATGTGTTTAAAATATTATAAGACACTAAAAATATGTAAAACAAGTACTAGTAGCCTACAGTAAAAGAGACAGTGGGGTAGGGTATGAAGTGAAGAATAAGTCTATTATAGAACACTTCAAAAAAGTAAAAATAAAAACTACATTGATGTTAAATAAATGAAGAAGAATATTTAAAATTACTACAATGTACAGCTACATAAATAAAGCAGAAATTAACAATAGTTTTCTTAGGTAGTGGATCTCTAAGAAAGGAGGAGAAACTTTCCATTAAATTTTACTTTATGTGCTGTTTGAATATCTTAACATGTTACTTTTATAATTATATCAATTATTGAATTATTCTAATCTGGATTATATAATTCCCATTTTAAAATGGCTTTGACATGCTGATTTTCCTATTCATAGAATTAAATTTTAGAATAATTCAAAATCAAATCAGTATATGTGTTCAGCACCTATGAAAGTTTTGTGTCATACTCACAGAGTTCCCTGTGTATGGGTATCATATTTAATTAAGCAAACATTTATTAAGCACTTTACTATTACTTAATTTCTTAATCTGGACATATTAAAAGGTCCTTTAAAGCAAAAGCTGGCAAACTTTTTCTATACAGGGCCAAGTTGTATATATTTAGGCTCTGTGAGCACTAAGGTCTTTGCTGCAACTACTCAGCACAGCTGTTGTAGCTTGAGAATAGCTACAGTCAATGCCCGAAGAATGTGCATGGCTGAGTTCCAATAAAACTTTATTTAAAAAAACAAGTGACTAGCCATATTTAGCACACAAGACCTTATTTTGTCAAAAGATGTGCTCTAAGTAATCCAGACTGGTCTGCACTTCTACATGCCTATTTCCTTTTTTCTTATTCGTATAATTTTGTTCTGTTATAATATGTATATTAATATTAAAATGCTGGGCAAGTCATTTTTGTCTGCTTCATGATGAGCGTATACTTTTCCCAATGCTTTTTTAATCAGTTAATTTAATAGAATTATAATTGATTTCATGATCCAGATCCTTTACATTGATTAGAAACAGGAAGGTTTCCAACACTAACCCTCGAGAGAATGCAATTCACACTTTCTTTCACATTGTCTATCTGAAAGAATATACTCATGTTCAAGTCTAATCCCTCCTACTTGTAACTAAAGAGGTTAAATGCACTGTGTGAGGTTTTTTTTTTTAAATGCTTGCTACACTAAGATAAAAAAGATGTGCATTGCAATTCAATTGGGTCACTAACAGAATGACCTTAATTTCTTTTCAGAATGATATGGTGCACTTTCAGATATAGATGAGAAATAATGGGCCTACACTGAATATTGCCTGCCAGCTTGATAAAACTGACAAGAGAGAGTGATAAGGAAGTTCTACATCCTCTTATATTCATGTTTAGCCCTTGGGGTGTTTTGTATTAGAGTGTTATTGCTGCTTTGTCTGGTAAAACCAGGTTAAGATATTTATGCTCAGAAGGAGATAACTGACAGCAATTTGAGACACACAATGGAGCTTGAAATCTCTAAACAGAAATTCATGCTGATGCCAGGACAAAAACAAAGTTATTTGAAATCCACTGATGTTTAGCTTTGATGATACCACACAAAAGAGTACATTATATAGAGTGTCTCTTCCTGTTTGTATCAGACATAAAAAGGGCATGTGCAGAAAGTTTTATGCTCTATTGTTGTATAGTTCTCCCCTCTAAAGTTCAGAAAAGGTGTCTGTTTTCAAGTACCATAAACTTCAGCCGTCATTGAGAAGTGGCCCAGTTCACAGTAAACAGGATTAGGATGGAAAGGTCTGGTATTACGTTATGCTCATTCCTTTGTCCCCACCTACACCTAAGCTGCGGCTGGAATGTCACTCCTTACTGAACCCCAGCAATTTGTTTCTGCTCCCAGTCCTGGAAGCTCCTCACTATGCACATACCTCCAAAGTAGAAAACATGTTTTTCTTTCTTATTGCTCTTCTAGAAAGACTTATCCCTCTCCACTTAGAAGTGAAGACCTATAGATCTTAAAAATATGTTTGATATTTATGCGTGTACTTTCCTCACAGGTATCCCTTCCATTGACAGCCCAACATCTGTCTTCTCTTCTTTTAAACAGAATAAAAAATTGTCTTGGAGATTTGTAAGTACTGCAACTCAGAGTCTGACTGCAGCACAATTCTTCCTCATGAACCTTCAAACTAGAGAATGGGTGACTTCCGAAGGAGCAAGCACAGACTATTACTGTTTAATCTCCTCTAGCACAAAGATTTACAACACTAATTTGTAGAAGGCAAATTACTTAGAGCCACAGACACAGCCTATCCCTATTTTCCACCTCTGAAGCAAGCACTAGATGATCTCATCCTCTAAAAACTCATTATTTTCTACATATGAGGATCTACGGAACATCACAGGCAAAGGCTGAATAAACCCACGAGTGAAGTTAGGGACTCTTGGCCATTCTGAAATTAAATCAGTTACTGAATCCCATTTTCCAGATTCTAAACTAGCTCTGGAAGCACTTGGTTGGAATTCATGGATCTTCTCCACAACATAGTAAAGACTTACTGGGAATTGGTGGGGGAATATAACTAAAAATGAAATCTGCCATCCCAGAAAACCTCTTCACATTAGAAGAAAAGGAACAGTTTTATTATTGAATAAGCATTAAATCAGAATGTAACGTCCACAGACAATCACCGAAGAGCTTACAAACACAGAAAAAAACCTCATCTTTTTAGCCAAATACAAATCATTACATACATGTAGTCAAGGTAAACAATAACTAGTCTTCAAGTAAGAGGACTTTCTAGCACCATTTATCACACATAGTTCACCTTCAAGTCCCCTGGCAATCAGGCTGGCCATTTGTGTTTGCTAATTGCCTGGATCAGAAGGAATAATAAAACTTTGCACTCATATCTCCATGATGTTACACAGAATTTGGAGCTTGATGACCTACGTTAAATTCTCATGATTGATGGGGGCACTATCTTCTTTTATGATTACATTTCCAAATGACAGATCCCAGGTCCTTGACAAAGATGTTCCCCAATTGTGGAGCTCACAAAGGCTTTACTTAGCATTTTAAAAGGCTTTTTATATTAGAGATATTGTGAGTTTGGTTCCAGACCATTGGAATGAAGAGCATCGCAATAAAGAAAATTGTAATCTTTTTGCTGGTGGAGGGTCTTGCCTACAATTTGAGTGTGAAGCACAATAAAATAAAGTGCAGCCTTGACCAGTGTGGTTAAGTTGTTTGGGTGTCATCCTGCAAAGCTAAAGGTCGTCAGTTCGATTCCCAGTCAGGACACATACCTGGGTTGTGGGTTAAGTCCCTATCAGGGTGCATACAGAAGACAACCATTAATGTTTCTCTCTCACATCTATGTTTCTCTCCTTTTCTTTCTCCATCCCTTCCCATCTCTCTAAAAATAAATAAATAAAATCCTTTAAAAAAAGTGAAGTACAATTACACCTGTATATACTGTGCATCTAGTTGGGCAGAGAAAGAGTTCACAATTATAAGCATTCTACAGTAAATGCTGTAAGAAAAAGGAGATGAGGAAGTTTTTTTCCTTTATGCAACAAGAAAAATTCTGTTATTTTTCTTATTTAAACTTATATGTACACTTTACAGAATCTATCTCGAGAAAGTGTCCTAGCACCATGCACGCACAACCATCTGTGTCTGCTCTAGGTACTGCTCATTGTGAAATTGCAAGATACTCATTTGTTTTCTTCAAATCCTTGAATCAACTCATGTATATTGAGAATTCATACAGCCCTTCTAACAGCAAGTAGGTCCAATATTATTTATTATTTACTAACTACAAGTGCCTTCTGCTCAAAGTTCCCTAAAACCTTGAAAACTCAGTTTAGGAGTGTTTGAGTCCCCTGCCCTCATTTTTCTGTTATTCCTCAGGAAAGAAAATTTCACTAATTTGTTAATGTGTCACGTTGATACTCATATAAACATCAGTTAGTCACTAATTTAAAGGCAGTAGTTTAAAGAACAGCTAAGAAATTCCATGAGCCATTAAAACAGAAGAAAACCAATAACTGCAGTACTACTATATGCAAGTGTTAAATTCTGCAAAGCAGTTAGTCCATAATAAAGTTATCACTGCTGGGAACCACTGGGCTTTAAAACAGTCAGTTAGTCAGTCAATGCACATGTACTTCCCTACAGATATACATAAATAGATAACAAACTAATATAGGGAAAATATCTAAGATAAGTACTTGTTTAGTACTTAACAGATTAAGCAGTAAAAATTACTAAGAATTTAGGTCATATGTGTAAGAAAATTTGTTTGATTAAATAAAAATATATCAAACTCTGTCTCTAAGACACAAAGTTAATTTTTCTATACATGTAGAATATTGATACAAAGTGAACAGCCTTCAAAAATTTAAAGTAGAGTAAACAAAAATTAACAAAACTATAAACAGAGAAAAGGAAAATATTATTTGGGGAGAAAAATCCACTTAATTCTGAATCAATTAGTTAAATTAGAATGTTAATTATAGAATTTTTAAAAATCAAATAATGAAAACACAATATTAAAATACATAAAATTTTTCTAAATCTGTACTCTGAAAAAATATGTAATATTTAATTATTTATGTTATTAAACAAGAAACTGTGATATATCAACTAAGATTAAAATTAAAAGTATAAATCTAATGTAAGTTGCAGTTTTAAAAACATAACAACAACAAAACCTGCCAAAGTTTAGAGACTTTCTTCAATACTATATTTGGAGACAAATGCAGTCTTTAACCATTTTTATTATTAAACAAAAATAATAATAACCATACTAAAATTGAACTTAACTTTAAAATTTATAGTTAAACAAATGTAAATAAAGTAGAATTGAGCAATATTAAAAGAAATATAGATATATTTTTAATAAAAAATAAATAAAGGTAGCATCATTGAATTTAAGAATTCTTGATTTTATGTAATGTATATATGTTGTTTTCTGTAAGCCTAAACCAAAAAACAAACGTAAAAACAGAACTATACAGATTTAGAAGGACTAAATATTTTAAGTTTGAATATAAACAACTTAAAAATTTAAAAATACACATTCAATATTCATTATGTTGGAAATTAACTTGAAAACTATAAAAATTATAATTTTAGGCATATACACACACACAGTCTGTCCAGAAGAAGTCCAGCCATTCTTAATATAATGAGAAGTGCTTACGTCACATTGATGTAAGCTGGCACCCAAGCAGAGTGGGCTGGAATGCGAATGCATGAACAATGACTTCACTGTACTAGTCATCGGGGGTGGTAGACACCCACTGAGTGAGCATGTGTGCTATGTGGCTGTCACATTCCAAATGGCTGAGAAAGTGGAGCAATGAATCTGCATTATATTTTGTGTTAAGCTTGAACCTTCCTCCATGGAAACTCTTTGTATGATTTAGAAGGCCAGAGCTATGGGCAACTGGTGATTGGCAGCTTCTTCATGACAACAGGCCCACTCATGCATCATGTCTTGTGCAGAATTTTTTTGTGAAACATCAAACCACCCAGGTGACTCAGCCCCCCTACAGCCCAGATTTGGTGCTTTATGACTTCTGTTTTTTCCCAAAACTCAGATCACATTTGAAAGGCAACAGATTTCAGACAATCCATGAGATTCAGAAAAATGTGATGGGGCAGCTGATGGTGATTGGGAGAACTCTGTGAGGTCTCAAGGTGCCTACTTTGAAGGGGACTGAGGTATCATCATCCTAGGTACAATGTTTCTTGTATCTTGTATCTTCTTCAATAAGTGTCTCTATTTTCCATATTATATAGCTGGACACCTTCTAGGCAGACCTTTATACTGGTAGTAAAACTGTTACACAGTAATTTTAAAGAACAATTTAGTAGTATATGCAAAGTTAAAATGTTTTTACCTTTAGACCCTAGCAATACTCCTCTAGATACATATACTAGAGAAACTTCTACATAATACACACGGAAATATATGTGAGGGTATTCACTGTGACATCCTAAGCAGCAGCTTACTATGCTAAATGTGGTCAACTGAAAGATAAAATGTAGCATTATCATGAGCTGTAATACTATGTAACTAATGAAATACATCACAAAATCTATTGACTTTTTTAGCATGAATTATCTCAAATTAGAAAAAGGCTAAGTAAAAAGCAAGTTGCAATGGAATATTAATATTAAATATGTATAATTTTAAAAGCCTATATAACACATTATATGTATATCTGTAACTGAAGGTAGAGATGGAGCATTGACAGGTTAAGGGTTAATTGTGATAATGTGTTTTTTTGTTTTGTTTTTTTTTTTTCTGGTTTTCTTTTTTCTTTTTTCTTTTAATTTTAATGATTGTTCAAGTACAGTTTTCTCCCTTTACTCACAGTCAAGCCCACCCACCCCCCTCCCGTCTTGCCTCCCATTACCACCCTCCCCCTAGTTTTTACCCATGTGTCTTTTAACTTTGGTCCTGTAAACCCTTCCCCTTTTCCCCTGAAATTCCCTCTTCTCTCTCCTCTGGTCACTTTCTGCCTGTCCTCTAATGCAGTGTCTTTGACTATATTTTGCTTGTTTCTTTGTTTTGTTGTTTAGGTTCCTGTTAAAGGTAAAATCATATGGTATTTATCTTTCACTGCCTGGATAAAGTGTTTTTATGGTAAGAAACAAAGGTATTAAATTTTTTTAATTAAAAAAGTGATGTCTCAAGGTGTATGATAAGTGAATCAATCTAAATCTGTGTACCTAACATTAACCATAAAATGAATAACTCAAATTATCTAAAAATATGCAATATAAATATATAAAAATAAAGGTCTTGGGGGTTTTTTGTTTGTTTCTGTCAATCTATGAAATAATTGTGAATATGACAATATGTAAGTGTGTGTATCTATAAAACTTTTTGCAACCTTTCCATTCCATATCAAACAGAAATATAACCAAATTAATGTTTTGGTAGCTCCGTATGTTTATAAAGTATGACAGCTGGCTTGCTCAAGGCTGAATTGGTAATTGTGCATAAGAGGCCACCACCCTTGAACATCAAGATGTAGAAATTTCACTTTTTAAGATAACTTATTTCTAACAACACAATGGAAATTTAAATGGAAATGCTGAGATGCAAAAAGGAAAACTTCACTCAAAACAATAGAATTGAATGGGTTAATGCCATGTAGTAGCACCTCTAAGTGAATGACTGGAATAGTTTTCAAGACAAACTTTCCATGAGGGAATTGATCGTGTACTGAGGTGCAGAGGATTTGATTAGATACTTATGATAATGTGCTTCATTTATTACATTCAGACAGGTGCCGAGAAGTAATTAAAAAACAAAATAACTTTTAAGATTCTTGTAGATTAAGGTTTAACTAATATATTAATAATATTGAGATAAATAAAATCATCCTGTGTGCTCCAAATGATTGATAAATTAATGGTCCTATTTCCATAAGCTCCCCTGGTCACATTCTCTCTGCTTTTTTGTTTGTTTGTATGTTTATTTGTTTTTTGTGCTTGTGGCTAGGGATACCAGTGGTCACTTAATCTCTTCTCCCAACCTTAGATGTTGCTTCTGTTGTTACCTCATAAGATAAATCTTCCAATCACCTTTAACTTTGCATACCTGCTCAACATAGACATAAAAATGTCAAGATCCCATCTTCTAATTCAATAATTACAGTATTCTTCCTATTGAACCACAGTGTATTTAAAATTCATTTCATCGGACAAAAATAGAGCCCTATTAGTTTTTTACAATCTCCTATACAACTCTTGGATTACTTTTTTGACTTTCTGTATAGTCCTCCTGCTATCACATTTTGATTCAAATTCTGCCAGAAACTGGGTCAAAGAAAACAGAAGTGGCATCACACAGTACATCCCAAGTCACCCCCTCTCATCATCAGTTTCATGTGCACATAAACCAACTTGGAAGTCTCTAGCTCTTCTTCTCCTGAGTCTTTCATTCCAGGTGAACTGCTTTAGATCCTAAAGTTTGTGTTTCCCCACTCCCTGTCGCCTACCTGCTCGTGTGTCATTCTGACTGGCAAGAACTGGCATAATTAATTGGGCATCTGGAGCAAAATATAATAATCACATTATCTTGCCACCAAAACCCTAAATCCTTGAAGTAAAATAAGCAATAAACACTTCCTCTTAACTTCACTATGCTATTAAAATTTAACCTTTATTTGTAACTGAAGTGCTACAGCCCATTATTTGGTGGTAGAAACACGTTATATTGACAAAAAACAAATTTCAAAGGTATAAATTTGTTAAAGAGCATTTAAAACTTTACATTGTGGAGCTTCTATGTACATCTTCCCTTCATTTATTTCCCTAATAAATGTACTCTAAAATCCAGGCAGACTGAACTAATTATAGTTAATTAAATATGGTATCTTGTTTTATTTCTGCATGATTTATATGTGCTCTTTCTTATTCCAGTAATGCAAATACTTTAAAACTTTTGAGATGTTGACTCTCAAAAAGGATGTGTACTTTAAAGACCAACCAAGTACAGAAATATGTACATGTATGTCTTTGTATATGTATACAAGAAAATGTTTCACATAAAAATCCTTAATCTGACTACATGTAATGTATCTCATAATTTCTATTTAATTTTCTTTTTTTATTGTTGTTCACGTACAGTCGTCTCCATTTTCACCCCACCACGCCTCCACAATCCACCCATCCCTGCCTCCCACCCTCGAACCCACCCCCTTTGGCTTTGTCCATTTGTCCTTTATGTGTGTTCTTTGATGGCCCTTCCCCATTATCCCCTATTATCCTTCTCCTCGCTCCTCTCTGGTTATTGTCAGTGTGTTCTAATCAATAAAACAAACAAACAAGGACAATACAGCCAGAGACATTGAGATAATTTTCTTAAAAATACTGATCAAAATTTACTAGACTGATGTTAAGAATCCTTAAAGCGTTATGACTCTAAATGGAGGATTTTTTCCTCTTTCAACTTATGTATATCACTGTTTTTTGTCATTTTTCCACAAGTACATAAATTCCTTATATAATTTATGCCTTATTAAAATTTACTTGACCATTATCACCATGTACTCTTTAGGGTCATTATTTTATTACTTGGGTATTTTTTAAATATATTTTATTCACTATGCCATTACAGTTGTTCCACTATTTCCCCTCTTGCCCCCTCTACCTCACACTCCCCATTCCCTCTGGCAATCCCCCACTCTTAGTTCATGTCCATGGGTTCTGCATATAAGTGCTTTGGCTACTCCATTTCCTATACTATTCTTAACATCCCCCTGTTTGTGCCTACCAATTTGTACTTCTTAATCTCCTCACCTTTTCCCCCATTCTCCCTCTTCCTCCTGCCAATTGATAACCCTCCAAATGATCACCATACCTATGATTCTGTTGCTGTTCTGCTTGTTTGCTTAGTTTGTTTTTTAGAATCAATTGTTGATCATTGTGAATTTATTGCCATCTTAATGTTCATAGTTTTGATTTTTTGCTTTTTCTTAAATAAGTCCCTTTAACATTTCATATAATAAATGGCTTGGTAATGATAAACTCCTTTAGCTTTCTCCTCTCTGGAAAGCGCTTTATCTGCCCTTCAATTCTAAATGACAGCTTTGCTGGATAGAGTAATCTCGGTTGTAGGTCCTTGCTTTTCATCACTTTGAATACCTCTTGCCAGTCCCTTCTTGGCTACAAAACTTCTTTTGAGAAATCAGCTGACAGTCTTATGGGAACTCCCTTGTAGGTAACTGATTGCTTTTCTCTTGCTGCATTTAACATCTCCCTTTATCTTTAACTTTTGGTATTTTAATTATAATGTGTCTTGATGTGGTCCTCTTTGTGTCCATCTTGCTTGACACTCTTCGTGCTTCCTGGACTTGCATGTCAACTTCCTTCACCAAATTAGGGAAGTTTTCTTTCATTATTATTTCAAACAAGCTTTCAATTTATTACTCTTTCTCTTCTCCTTCCAGCACCCCTATGATTTAAATGTTGGTACCTTTGAAGTTGTCCCAGAGGCTCTTTAGTTTATCCTCATGTTTTTTGGATTCTTTTTTCTTCTTGCTGTTCCAATTATATTTTTTCCTTATGTTTGAAATCATTGATTTGATTATTGGCTTCATTCACTCTATAGTTGTTTCCCTGTAGATTATTCTTTATCTCAATTAGTGTATTCTTCATTTCTGATTGGATCTTTTTTATGATCTGATGTCCTCGCTAAGTTCCTTGAGCATCCTTATAACCAGTGTTTTGAACTCTGTATCTGATAGATTACTTATCTCCATTTTGTTTAGTTCTATTTCTGGAAATTTGTTCTGTTCTTTCATTTGGGCCATATTTCTGTCGTCTCATTTTGGCAGCCTCCCTATGTTTGTTTCTGTGTATTAGGTAGAGCTGTTTTGACTCCCAGAGCTGTGTGGCCTAATGTAGAAAATCACACCCATAAGTTTGATGGGGCACAGTCTTAGGTAACTGCCAGGGTGGGGCATCCTGTGAAAGTCAGATTGGTGGAGTCTCAGATATGGTCCTGCCACTCGGTGGCTCTGTGTCGGGATGAGCTCAGAAAGGAGACAATGCTGCTGCCTGGTCTCTGGATTTTTGTCTAGGAGGAGGTTGTCCCCCAGCACTTGTCCTGATGCCAGAGACCTCAGTTTCTCATTGTATGCCACTGGCACCCTTCCTGCTGCTGTTCCAGTGCTGGAACCCAGAGGCGTGGAGTCTATGTAAGTCCTAAATCCATTGTGGGCTCTTTAAGAGGAGATACCTGAGAATCTAGCAGTTCCTTCTGCTGCCCCAACCCCCATTGTTTTTTGCATCTAGAAGTTACGGGTACTTATCTTCGTGGCACTGGAACCCTGGACTGGATGGTCTGGTGTGGGGCTGGGAACCCTCACTCTTGGTTTTTAGCCATCACCACATATGCACGTGAGACCACCTGTTCCACATTTTCATGCCTCCATGACTCCTTCTACTAATCTAAATAAACATGACTTTTTAAATTTCTTGGTGTGAGACTGCCACAGAGCTTGATTTTCTGATGATTCTGGGTTACAGTTGTTTTGTAGCTTAGCTGTAATTTTTGGTGTGGTTGTGTTTTATGAAGGAAACTCCCAGGAACTGGGTTCTTCTCACTGATGTAATAAAAAATATGGATCAGTGAGGCTACTGGTATGCAAGAAAAGTTCTTTAGTGTTAAGTTCTAATGGGAAAGTAAAAGCAAGGGTGCCTTGAGCAGGGGTGGCAAAAGCAGGATGGCCAGAGTCTAGGTGACAAGTACCTGAGTGACCAGAGCCCAGGTGGCCAGGGGCCCCATGGCCAGAGGCCAGCTTGCCAGTGCCCCCCCCCATGTGGTCAGAGTCAAGAAGCCAAGAGAGAGTTCTTTGTTCTGAGGACTTATATAGTTGTTGGAATGGGATGAGTGAGTTATGTATTAATTGATGGGTAAAGGTGGCACCAGCTTCCCCACAAGGAGATGAGACTACCCAAATGTAGGTATGTGTGGGGGTCTGTTAGCCCAAATCCTTATCTTGCTCCAAACTTTATTTGTTCATTTTGTATATGTGACAGGAGGTAGGCAGTTAACCAAAGTCGTTTAATGTTTTTTCCCCTTGGGCACTGTCGTCCCCCTTCTCTCCTCTCTTCTACACTTTGGGATGAATACATAATCTCAAGGTTTTCCTCTTCCCAGCTAGTGGAGATGACACACATAGACTTTCAAGGATTCCCCAGTTCCTGTAATATCTTGTTCAGAATGCCTGGCAACCTTATCGAACCAGGCTCACGATGACTAGATCAACATGTGAGCTTTTGCTTTTAGCCTCCTGAATTAAGTTCTTTGTTAGATTGCAATAGTGAGGGCCTGCCTTTATTCCACCCCTAGCCACTCATTCTACCATAACAGTTGTACAAAGAGAGCAGTGTTTACCTACACCTCCATCTTGACCACAAGTCTAGATTAGGGCCCTTTTTAAGCATCTTTGTATCCCCAAGCCTTAGCACAGTGTTTAGCATATAGAAGACATTTAATAAATGTTTATTCATTTATGTTGTTACAATTTGAAATAATACATTTGGAGGAATGACAAGCATTCCCCCAAACATATTCTTTCAAAAACCTGAAATGGAAAAATTTATGCTACCAATATTTAGCTCCAGTAAATTAAGATAGTAGACTGGTGAAAAGATATGTCATGGTTCATCATAATACAGACCCAGATCAGATATATGGAACAATGCTGACCCATTTAAGAGTCAACTAGTGTTATGAACTGAAAATTTGTGTTTCCCAAAAATTCAGATGTTGAAACCCTACCCCTTGGTTTAATACCAGGAGGTAGGGCCTTTGAGAGGCTCTTAGTACTGGATGAGTTCATGAGGGTAAAGTCTTTATGAAGGAAATTAGTGTCTCAATAGGGTTCATGAGAAAGGTAGCTTCCCCTCTCTACTCTCTGCTGTGTGATGCAGGCAGTCTACAGCCCAAAAGCACATTCCCATCATAATGATACTGCACTGGCACCCTGACCTTGGACTTCCGACCTCCAGAACTGTGAGAAGTAAATTGCTGTTGTTTATTAAGCCACCCAGTCTGTGATATTTTGTTATAGTAGCCTAAGATTTCAAAGACACCTGGAGATGGCAAAATTATCCTCACTAGACTCTATGATAGAAAAGTTTTTGAAATAGTTCATCCTTATTATCACTAAAAATACCAAAATTAAATAGTTTGACATTTCATTAATTAGGCTTTAGTTATCTGAAAAATGTTCATGCTCACAGTGACTTTTTCTTTGATCAGGCCAGAAGCAGAAAAAAAATCTTTTTTCTATTCCTTAAATCTTTACTCAAAAGTGCATGGGTAAAACTACATTTAAAGTCTAATATGTTTTAAAGTAACAAAATATTTTTTTAATCTGACATAATTTATAAAAACATAACAGACTTTTATAAAATTTCAATATTTTATTCCTAAAGAACAAGTAAGTATAGTTAGATTAAGTACTGTTTTTTTCTTCAACATCTGGAGGTTGTCATGATTAAAGTTTATCATAGTCCTGTGAATTATTATGGATGAAAGATTTATGAACTCTGTAAATTCTATAACCCTTGGAGAAAATTTTACTCTTAGAAGCAGGGAAAATTTTCTTAAAATGGGTCCATTCAACTGCAGTTTCCCTGTCACCAGTATCAGAAATAAACATAAATGGACTAAGGAAATGTTCTAGAAATGACATAAATCCTTTCTTCTAATATCTTAGCTGTCAGACTAGCATACAATACAAAACAGTATTTCTAAAAAGTTACAACTCAGATTAAAAATATTTTATAGGTGCAATGTCACCACATGATATCTTTCTTGATTAGAGATGTGCCTACTTGATGGACAAACTAATTAGAATTACAGAGATTTTAAACTCAAAGACAACTTTGAAATTTAATTTAAATTAAATTTGCATGTAGTCAAGTAGAAGGCATTATATATATTGACATGGTAAAATTTTTTAGAGATATATTGCTTTTATCTTGGGGAAAAAAGAATGAAATTAATATATTGTGGTACCCATGTGATGGCAAATACAGTGCACCTTGGGGGGATTTGGAGTAAAATTGCTTGAAACTACTGTCAGCATCAAGGTTCAGACTGATAAAAGCTTTTCACTGTCACAATTTAAACTGAACAATTTGTAGTCACATCATGTACTCTCTAGTCTACTTCTAGTAGCACAAGGCTTGATTTTAGTATTTAATATGTAAATAAATGCATTAACAGATAACTCATTTTAATTATTAGTTAATTATAGATTTTTGAAGTGTGTGTAAATTTAATGCAAATTAAAAATTAAGTAACATTACCAAAAACATATGCAACCAAGTTAAAGATTACTTTTTTAAAGACAATTCTTATTGAAATATATTATATTCACTGAGAAATGCATGAAGCACAAAAGTACAATTCAACCAATTTTTACAACCTGCACATACTTGGATAACCATGACCCAGGCTTTTGAGCACAGAGCTTGCACATGCCTTCCCAGTTCCTTGTCCTCAATTGCCATGGGTAATCTCTATCCTGACTTCTATCACTATCAAATTGTATATTCCTGTTCTTATAATTTATATAAATTAAATCATAGTAAAATTCATGCTCTTGCATGTGGTTTCTTGGGCTCAATATCTATGTGATTTATCTTTCTCTTTGAATGCAGCAATAACTCATGAATCCTTGCTCTAGTATTCATTACCATGTGACATCACTATTTACTTATCCATTGTACTTCATGTTAAACATTTGGATTATTTCCAAGTTGGGGTTAATGCAAATAGTGTTGCTATAAATATTCTCCATATCTTTTGATACATATATTAGGGTACATTCCTAGAAGCAGCATGTCTAAGTAATAAGGTTTGTATATGATCAACTTTTGTAGACACAATTATGCTCTTCTCCAAAATGGTTTTACCAAATTAAGTTCCTAACAGCAATGTGTAAGATTTTCAATTACTCTACATGCAAAACTTGGGTGGTCAGTTTTTGTTTCTTAATTTTAGCCATTCTGGTGGATACATAGTAGTATAACATTATGGTTTTAATTTGCATGCTGCTAATAATTAATTAGCTTGAAGATATATTCACATTTATTGGTTACATATTCTCTTTTGTTACCCTCTAAAAGTTTACTACATAATTTTTTAAACGGAGATGTATCATTTTCTTGCTGATTTGCAGTTCTTGATATATTATGTATAAAAGTTCTTTGCCAGATATACGTTGAAAATATCTTCTAATATGTGCACTGTTCTTTCACTTTCTAATGGTACTTTTGAAAAATAAAAATTATTCATTTTAAATTACCAAATCTATCAATGTTTTATGATCAATGATTCTTTTCTTTGGCTTTTCAATTTGTTTTGTTGTTGTTGTTTGTTGTTTTGCTTAATGTCTTGAAGGTATTTCCATATGTTATCTTCCATACATTTTATTTTCATTTTTACATTAAAGTTTCAATCCATTTTTATTTAATTTTTGTGTATGATTTGCTTGTTTGCATTTTTTAAGGTAACTACCCAATTGACACAACACTCTCATGAAAATAACATTTCTCCAAATATAGTACATTGTCATTACTCAACCAAATAGCAGTTTTATTTCATATTTTCTATGGAATGGCAGTTCTATAGTAGACTCTGTTTTTTATAGATTCATTTTCTTCTATAACTATATTTGTTTGTCCTTGAAACAATAATAAACATTATTAACCAAATTTATAATTATAACTGGCAGTGTAGGTCCTTCAGCTCAGCTCTGATTTTTAGGGTATACTGTGAGAGACAGAATTTTAAGATGGCCTTGAGTTTCTAGACCTATGGTATACACACCCTTTACAGTTCCCTCCCCTTGAGTATGGGCAGAATCTAGGGATACGGTGGAATAATTATTCATTTGATTAAGTTATGATATGTAGACAAAGAGATGGTATTGCCACTCCTGTAATTATATTACATTATGAAAGAATATCAGGTAACAAACTGGAAAAACATTCTTCTGCTGCCTTTGAAGATATAAGTTGTCATATCATGTGAGGGTGATGTGCCAAGTTCGTGAAGGCGACCTCTAGGAGCTGAAAGTCACCCCTGGCTGACAGCCAGCAAGAAAACAGAGACCTCATCCTCATACATGCAAGGAACTGAATTCTACGAACAACCAGAATGAGCTTAGAAATGGACTCTTTCCTGGTCAGTCTTCCACATGAGCATGCAGCCTGGCTGACACCTTAATTGCATCCATGTAAAACGCTGTGTAGGAAACGCAGCTGAGCTGTGCCTGGTCTTCTGTTGTGCAGAAACTGTAAGATAACAAATAGATTTTATTTTAGGCAGCAAAGTTTGTGGTAACTGTTATGTAGCAATAGGAAACTAATAAAAATTTGGCTTTTCTTACCATTTTCATTTCCACATATATTCTAAAATTATCATGTTGATTTCTAATTTAAAAACCTGCTAAAATTTGAATAGAAAGGTATTTAATTTGTAAATAAAATCAACAAGACTAATTTAGTTTTTCTTAAGTTCCTCTCACTAAAATTTTGTTTTATCAGGTTATAGGACTTCTACAGCTTGTGTTAGACTTATCCCAAGCTATTTAATTTTCTTTAGATGCTCTGAATTTGAATATTTTAGTGTCAATTTTTAATTATTTGTTGAGATTATATAAAAAAACTGACTAAATTTGGGATAGCAACTTTTATTAAGAAATTTTGATTAAATTAAAAATTGATTTTCTTTAAAAATATAGAATCTGTACATCCTTTTGGGTTTTCTTTTTTTGTGTGTGAGTAGAAGATTATGATGGTTCAGTTTCTTTTTTTTTATTTATTTGGAATTCTGCAAAAATTTTTTTTAATTGTTGTTCAAGTATACTTGTCTCAATTTTTACCCCACCACAGCCCCCTGCCCCTTCTGTATACATTACAATGTGAGGCTCATCAATTTTTATTCATTCTTTTATGATGTGTGCATCTTTTGTCTCCTAACTTACTACAATGGCTAATAACTCAGATATAGTACTGAATACTGTGTACCTATTCCTAGCAGATATCCTTTTAATTATCTAGTCTTAAAGTAAAAATTTCTAGTAAATAGCTATTAATAATGATGGCTGCTCTACATGTTTTAACTAAAATATGTTAAATTAATACAGTTCCATTCTACTCCTAATTTTTTAAATTTTGAAACAATTTTAAGTATGGGTTGAATTTAGCAGATGCTGCTTCTGCATCTTTTGAGATGACCATTTGTGTTTTTCCTTTATTCTTTTAATGAGGTGGATGTGATGATTGATTTCAAATATTAAACCAACTTGGCATTTCTGTAATAGGTCATATTTCATCAAAATATATTACCCTCTTTATATATTGCTGGAATTTATTTGAAACACATACTTTATTTAAGCTATCTGTATATGTGTGTGTGTGTGTGTTCAAATGCAGAAAGAGATTAACTTGTGATTTTTGTCTGTGCTATTCTTGTCATGATTTGGTATGAAAATTATGCTCATTTTAAAGAGAATTAGAAAGCATTTCTTTTTTTTCTATTCTCAAGAAAACTCATATAAAATAGTATTTGTTTTGTCCTTCACTATTTAAAATAATTTGCTCATTAATTTGCATAAACTTTACTTTTATGAGGGAAGAGTATTTTGGAGTTTCAATTTTTTTAATAAATGTGAATATTTAGTAGACATACATTATTAAATTTAAATTTGTGTCACTTTGGGTATAGATGTATATACATGTATGTATACTCATAAAAATATGCATCATATAATTTTATTCCCTTTAATATGGTATATTAACTTTTCATTACCTTTTTAATATCTGTAGTCTCTTAAATCATTGCCTTTTACCAACTAAAATGATATGTATAAATTACTATATATAAAAAATATATATTTTATTAGTCATATCAATCTTACCAGAATGTTGTGAATTTTATTAAACATTTCCATAAACAATTCACTTTGTTGATTTTCTGTATTACATGTTTGTACATTTATATATTTTTTCTTTAATTTGTTGTTATCTTTCTTTTATCTCTTATTTTAAATTTTTTTATTCCCTTTAGAGAGAGAGAGACATCTATTTGTTGTTACACCATTCATGCATTCATTGCTTGAACTGGGATGTGACCCACAGATTTGGTGTATTGGATGATGCCTAACCAACTGAGCTACCCAGTCAGTGCCTTGTTGTTTTTCTAGCTTTTAAATTCAGAATATTAAAATTTCTAGTTTATGC
Organism: Tonatia bakeri; assembly: GCA_004024845.1. Lineage (NCBI taxonomy): Eukaryota > Metazoa > Chordata > Mammalia > Chiroptera > Phyllostomidae > Tonatia > Tonatia bakeri. The sequence continues at coordinate 47,255 of PVIA01004503.1, forward strand.
CTTTAGGGCTTTTCTTCTGAAATACAAAGGAAATAATGTAGGCAAAATTAAAATGAACAAAGGTTTAAGAATGTAGTTTTCTATTTGTATCTGAGAGTTGTACATGTGAAAGGAAACAGCAAGGATCACCTCCAAATATGTTGGTGGAAATCACAACTTAAGACTTAAATATTTGATTAAGGAATTGCAGTTAATTCTAATGGAAACTAACTGGCCCTAGAAAACATATCATCAGTTATTTTAATAAGGTTATTTTTAGCAGTATGCATAACACATTGGGGCACAGGGGTAGCTAATTTTAATTTCCCATGCAGCAGTACTGCTGATTTGTATTATTACAAACACCTCTCATGGGCATAAAAACATGACAGAGGTCATAGGTGAGAAAAATGACAAACTGTGAAACTATTAATTAGATTTTAAAACAAAGTAAAAAGAATAATCAACAATATCTCTAAAGTTTTAGCCTGAGTGAAGATGGCGGAATGTGGTAGCTATGTCATCAAGGGAAAGTGGGACTTCTAAAGAGTAACTGGTTTGAATGAGACTAAGCATAGTGGAAATAAAGATATAAAAGTGTTAAGGATTATAGGAGCTTCTGCTTGGTTTGGGGTTGATTCCCTAAATGGTAAGTAAGGAGTAGGGATTACCCCAACTAGCAATTACTCTGAAATGAACCAGAAGCCATAGATAAGAAATTGGGGAATATAAGGATGTCAATGTAAAATGAAACTAAAAAAACAGGCCGTTATTCTAAATTGCTAGATAAAAAGATGAAGTAAAGATTTATTTATTTCTTTTTTAATTATATTTTATCACCATCACCCCAACTTTCTCCTCTTTGTCCCCTTCCACCCAGCACACCCCACTCCCTCAGGCAATCCTCACACCATTGTTCATGTCCACAGGTTATGTATAAGTTCTTTGGCTACTCCATTTCTTATATTGTACTTTACACCCCCATACTTATTCTATAACTACATATTTGTAATTCTCAATCCCCTAACCTATTCACCCATTCCCTCACAGTCCCCTCCCATCTGGCAACCATCAAACTGCTCTCTGTATCCATGATTCTGTTCCTGTCCTTCTTATTTCCTTAGTTTGTTTTTTAGATTCAATTGTTCATAAATATGTATTTATTGCCATTTGATTATTCATAGTTTTGATCTTCTTTTTCTTAAATAAATCCCTTTAACATTTCATACAGCAATGGTTTGAAGATGTTGAACTCTTTTAGTTTTTTTCTTATCTAGGAAGTTCTTTATCTGCCCTTCAATTATAAATGATAGCTTTGTTGGGTAAAGTAGTCTTGGCTGTAGGTCCCTATTTTTCATGACTTTGAACATTTCTTGCCAATTCCTTCTAGCCTGCATAATTTCTTTTGAGAGATCAGCTGACAGTCTTATGGGAACTCCCCTGTAGGTAACTGATTGCTTTTTCTCTTGCTGCTTTTAAGATTCTCTTTGTCTTTAATCTCTGGCATTTTAATTATGATGTGTCTTAGTGGGCTTCTTTGAATCCATCTTGTTTGGGGCTCTCTGTTCTTCCTGGACTTTCATGTCTATTTCCTTCACCAAATTAGGGAAATTTTCTTTCATTATTTTTTCAAATAGATTTCCAATTTCTTGCACATTCCCTTCTTTTTCTGGCATCCTTATGATGCAAATGTTGGAAGCTCAAGGTTGTCCCCAAATCTGCTTATAGTACCCTTGCTTTTTTGGATTCTCTTTTCTTCTTGTTGTTCTGGCTGGTTATTTTTTGCTTCCTTATATTCCAAATCACTGATTTGATTCTCAGCTAAATTCTCCCAACTATTGTTTCCCTGTCAATTATTCTTTATTGCAATTAGCGTATCCTTTGTTTCTGACTTGATTTTTTTTATGCTGTTAAGGTCCTCACTAAGTTCCTTGAGGATCCTTATAACCAGTGTTTTGAACTATGAATTGGATAGATTGCTGATCTACATTTGGTTTAAATCTTTTTCTGGAGTTTTGATCTGTTCTTTCATTTTGACCATGTTTCTTTGTCTCCTCATTTTGGCAGCCTCCCTGTGTTTGTTTCTATATATTAGGTAGAGCTACTATGACTCCCTGTTGGTAGAATGGCCCAATATACTAGGTATCCTTTAAGGTCCAGTGGCACTACCTCCCCTATCACTCAAGATGGGTACTTGATGTGCACCCTACATGTGGGCTGAGTACATACTCTTCTTGTAGTTGAGCCTTGATTTCTATTGGCAGATCATGGGAAGGATTTACCCAGGCCAGTCATTGGCAAGGATTAGCTGTGGCCACTGACCACCAACCTCTTCATTCCATGGAGGATCAGCTGTGCAAAGGCAGGGTTATGGTGTTTCAATGTGGCCTGTAGTTACCCACTGGATGACCAGTCTCTGGGGTTTCCCAGGTGGTAAAGGTCAAGGTCAGTCACCATTTGTGTTTTGCCCAGGGTCACCCTGCCTGAGCTATAGAGCAATCTGTTATGGCTGCTACATTTTTTTGTCTTTTAAATTCCCAGGCAAAGCCAAGCTGTGAATCTAGGCTGATCACTGCTAGTACTGGGCCTTTGGTCACTTATAAGAGGTACATGGACTAAGGACTCACTGCAGCTAGCTATTGTTTGTTTCATAGGACTTAGGAAGTTGTGAAGCATGAGCCAATGCCACCTGTTCATATGGAAAAGCAGCTTGGGTGGGCCCATAAGTTGGGTGGGATGGAGTATCTGAGTATCTCCAGGGTGGTGCAAACAGTTTTAGCCAGGTAGATGGAGTCTCAGACATGGCACCAGCTGGCCGGCTCTGTGGCTCTGTGTGGAGAGGGTTCAGAAAAGAGACAATGGCCTCTCCCCATATTTCTGTTGGGAGAAAGCTGTCCCCCCAGCTGTTATCTTAATGTCAGACACTTCATTTTCTCCCTGTGTGCCACTGCTGCCTTTTAAACTGCAACCCCCATACTACAGCTCAGAGGGAGTGAATCTGAGTCAGTGTGTAGGTTCTTTAAGAGGAACTTTTTGGGACCCCATATGTTTCTTCCACTGATTCAGTCACCACTGGGCTTTGCAGCCAGAAGTTATGGGTATTATCTTCCTTGGCATTGGAACCCTGGGCTGGGGGAGCTGCACAGGGTTGGGGGGGTGGCTGGGATTCCTTGCTCCTGAGATATCCTTCCCAAACTTTTATGCATTACATATGGATGCGGGACCACCCATTCCACATCTATGCCCTCCTACCAGTCTGGATGAATGTGGTTTCTTTAATTCTATAGTTGTCAGACTTCGATTCCATTCCATTTCTGATAGTTCTGAGTGATGGTTTTTCTCTCTTTCAGTTGTAATTCTGATGTGGTTGTGTGAGGAGGCAAGCCATGTTTACTTATGCCACCATCTTGACTGGAGGTGAAGATTTAGATTGGAAATATTCATCAAGGAGGGATCAAGAAAGCTAAAGATGAAGTTAGCATCAAGCCTTGGGGATTTATTCAAAAACACTTTGGTAAAATGGGCTTCCTCCAAGACTTTCTAAAAACAAATTTCTCAAAAAAAGTTAAATTTCTCTTTCACCACCTTTTTTGGTTTTATGAACATTTCTCTAGTTAAAGCTATTGCATTTTCAAGTACTTCTGAAACTATTTTATATATATATTCTAGGATTATCCAAATCAGTAAATATATTATAGAAAAAAGAAGCTAAGTTTCTCACTGTCAGAGAAACAATTTACGTATAAGGATAGATAGAAATCCAAGATGCGATAGTGGAATTAAAATAAATATAGATATAAATGTGTTCATGAATCAGAATATATACATATATTGTCTAGTTCTATAGTTCTGTCTGATAAGAAGGGCCTAGAGGTAAACATACCCTAGTAGCAATGAGCACACCAAGTGCCCAAATCCTGTGGGGAAAAAATATATATATATAAGTATATATAAGTATAATTATTATACATAATAAAACTATAATATATAAAACTATATATCAATATATACATAATCTTTTGAGGAAACTAGAAATCATATCCAACATAAGGTAAACACAGCTTAGATCCTTTTTTTTTTAGTCCTCGACCAAGGATATGCCTGTTTTAAAAATGGATTTTAGAGAAAGAGAAAGGGAGAGAGAAGAACATCAATCAGTTGCTTCCCTTACACTCCTTGACCAGGGATGAAACCCACAACCTAGGGATGTGCCTTGACCAGGAATCAAACCTGCAACCTTTTGGTTTATGGCATGATACTCCAAGCAACTGATCCACCCAACCAGGGCAACCTTAATTCTTTTTGTTTTAAAGTCTTTATGGTCATCTATACATAGTGATTCTATCTATCACCTATCTATTTATCCATCTATCCTGTCACCTGTATCTATAATGTCCTAGGTATACATTATATTCCTGCTTTCTAACCATACACAGTACAGAAGAGCTTTATTTCCTCCTGCCTCTTATTTTCATATGTAGGAGACAGATATTGAAAAATAGAAATAAAATATATCTTCAGATTGTAATTAATTACTATGGACAAAATGGAAATGTATCACGAGACAGTAACTTGACTGGGTTGATAGGGAGAAAGAGTGATTTCTGAAACAACAGATGATGCTTGACAAAGCTCTCCTGCTTGGATACCTAAAGGACATTAGCAAATTTTCTCTAGCTGCAGAAACGCATTTGTGAACAAAAGCCTAGGAAAGATTTTGGCATATTGACAAATAGTAAAGAAACCACTCTGCCTAGATCTTAAAGGAGAGTGGTGTGTGTGTTCTGAAATTAGAGGTAGGTAGAAATAAATTTGTGAACATCCAGATTTGGATTTTACTTCAAAACTCTAGCAAAAGCTAAACATAATCAGAGATTAAAAATGTTGAACTTAGTACATTCAGCAAAGGGTGAAAATTTTACTTCTGTACTCATAGGACTAGAATAGCCTTTTATTACATGTATATATTACTTTGGGGAATTAAATTTCAAATATCAAAACTCAGCAGAAGTATATACAAAAATTTTCAGTAAGGACTGCATGGCAATTAATTTCCCACCTTACCCCAAAACTGAGCCAGAAGCTCTTTTCTTCCACATAACTCTTTGAACACAAATAAGTATTTCCAGGAAAGTGGACATACCTAAGGAACACAAAAATCATCTGGCTGTAGAAAACCAATACTACTGCCCAAAACATAATTTATTGATAATATGTTACACACTATTTTTTCTTTACTTTAAAACAGAATAGGAATACATTAAATGAGTATTTCTCAAAGGCTCTTAATTGTACTCTACTTTTATGACAGCTTTTGGTATGACATTTAACTCAGTAAAGAAGTATTCCTGGTCACGCCTTCATTGTTTGTGGTTCTCTAAGAATAACAGATACTAGTTAACAAATTCATGTATTCAGTAACTCTGTTGCCATTTGCGCCTTTCTGCATAAGTTTATTTTGGAAAGGCTCTGATAAATGGTTACCTGTTTCTATTCCTCATTAGGTTATCTCTGAATTCACTGTCTCCTGGTCGCAAGTATGACTGCAGAAATATGACTGTAAGACAGTAGCTTCTCATTACACCTGGAAGCAGTAAGAGTATATAGTACTTATAATCTCATTATCTCAATGGATAGTTGTGGTTGTGCATATGCTCTCATTATCTCTACTGGGGATTATAATGAATATATATATATTCTCTCTATATATATATTCTCTCTCTCTCTCTCTCTCTCTCTCTCTCTATATATATATATATATATATATATATATATATATTTACTGTGCTGCAGTACTGGAGAGTTACACATAAAATTGAGTGTTCTTCACTGTAAGTAATATGAGGTGGGTGGATACTAGTTGAAGTACAGACACTGTTTTTTCCTTAGAGTTTCCTGTTTTTATTTCCATTTGATACTTGCTCCTCAAAGTTTTACAGTTTGAAAATTCTGGAAACAGTAGACAAATAAGAAAAGGAAATGAATAAAAATACTAAAAAGAATATGAGTTTAGAAAAAAATAAGACAAACTATCAATGTTATGGATGACACCCTCTTCTCCTCCCGACCCCTCCATCCTGAGATTATCTTTCAAGTAAAATACAAATGAGAGATAATGTGGTAACAAGTTCACATGACAAATAAATAATTTTAGCTTTAAACTTTTCTGTTTTCATTTCAATCCATTAGCTAACAACTTTCTTATATAATGAATTATAGAAAACAACCTTTGCTTATAATAATTCTAAATGAAGCAGTTTGGTTTAGAGCACTGTTATACAGACAATGTCAAACAATCTCATAATAATTTCAGAGAGGTAAGTAAAGTTCAGAGAGAAGAACAAAGAAAAACCCATAGTTCACACAGCTTATAAATTATGTTTCTAACCTCCTCCAAAGTAAAACCAGAGACAAGAGTAAAATTTTAGCTCTCAAAGACTAAATAGTAATATATATTTCCAAGCAGTCTGCTAACGTATTATACAAACAAATCTCCTAAACTCAATTTCCCACTTTTTATTGAGAAATTTAATAATTATTTAGACTTATGGCTTTAAATAAAGAGGATGTACATATACAAATGTAGATAGTATTACCGGTAGGCTTAACTCACTAACATTGGAAATAATTAAATCACCTCTCTTTTTAGTGTTTACATTAAATTCTGTGGCCCTCATCAGCTCACATTAATAGGACATCCAATGTCTTTGTCTTGGAACTTCCCACCTAATTTTGGTGCTTACAAAAATCCAAAGAGATTAATTCACTTTCCAAATTCACAGCAAAGCGAGAACTAGAGAATTAAACATTTTTGGCTGCTATTCTTTCATGCAAGTTTTGCTTCATGACAAAGTATTAGTGGTAATACTTTACCACTACTAAGTTGGTCTTGTTAGTCTAAGGCTCTGTGCAGATTATACAGTCCCTGTCTGGCCTTCAACCAACAGTGGCTATCTGAGTGGTCCCCTAAGTTAATAGGTCTTTAGTTTAATTTCAAATGGAAATATCACTCAGTATTCCATTCAGTGACTAGCAGTACCAAACTCAACACTATTCTACTTGCTTTCACCCACTGATAATGCTCATGCACAAGTACTTGAGTGTAAAGCTGGACCCAGATTCACTCCAGTTATACCCAAGGTAACCACCCATTTCAAAGTCCTAAGACTTCATTCCTGATCACCCCATCCATCAGAGTTCCTAGTAATACTGAACTCTGTTAAGGGGTTCCTTTCTACTCTTCAACTCTCTCTTACCAGTGGGTACCTAGGCAGATCCTTTAGTCCTTTTCAAGAGACTAAGTAGTGTTACATATGGTGACATTTTTCTCTGGCTGGATGGCTCAGTTGGTTGGAGCATCATCATCCACTGGAGCATCATCCATAAGCCAAAAGGTTGTAGCTTTGATCCCTGGTGTCAGGGCACCTATGGGGGGCAACCAATCAATGTTTCTCTTTCACATCAATATTTCTCTGTCCCCACCCCCACTGTCTTCCTCCTTCCCTCTCTCCCTCCTTTTCTCTCTCTCTCTAAAATCAGTTTAAAAAAAAACTCACAAAATATATCTCAGGTAAAGATTAGAAAAAAAGAGTGTTAATGTTTTGATTAACACAAAATATCTTGTCATAGTTCTCTCCTAGTCCAATGACTGCTTTCAGACCTTATATTTATATAACTAAGAGGGTCATTCATGTGGTCCTTTAGAGATTGTAGAAAATCCCTCTCCTAGTAACATTCTAAAAAAATCTGGCAACTTAATTGGTGATCTTTCTACATCAGACTACACTAAGCAGATTATTATCTATTAAATTATTTCTCTAATGGAGAATTAAGAAATGATAGGGTTTTTTAAATTCAAATTTATTTTTATAACAGTACAGTGTATCATTTGTTCATGGGGCAAATACTTATGAGTTAACATGAGCTACACACAGCAGTGAATAAAACAGCCCAAAGCTGCCACCTTGGAGCTTATATTCTGTTGGAGCATGAAAGATAGTAAGCAGTGAATAAATTAAGTAAATTGCATACTACATTTAAAAATTCAAAGTGCTAAGGGAACAAATGAGCAAGATAAGATAAATCACAGTGTGGAGGGAAAGAACTGTGATTTAAACTACAATAAGGTAGTCTAAGCAAATCTCCTTGAGAAGCAGGCCTTAGGATGGTGAGGGAATTAGCCACAGGAATAGCTCTTATCCTTTGAGACAGTGTGGTCAGACCTGGAGAATATTATGCTAAGCAAAATAAGCCAATCAAAGAAAGACAAATACCATATGATCTCACTCATACATGAAATCTACTGACAAACAAAATAAAACCAGAGACACAGGGCACATCACAGAGGGTAGGGTAGGTGGGACTGGAAGAGATTAGCCAAATAACATACATGCATGTGTGCATAGCCCATGGACACAGACAACAATGTGGTAAAGGCCAGAGTGGAGTGAGGAGGGCTGGATGGAGGATGACAAAGGAAAGACAATGGGGGACATCTGTAACTATGTCAACAATAAAATAAAAAATATATAAAAATAGAAAAGCATTCCAATAAGAGGAGCATTCAGAATAAAGGCTCTTAATTTTACAACTCTTAAATATCATATAAGGAATATAAGCCTTCAAATCTGTATAAGAAATTGCAAGGCTCTGGATGTGGGATTTGGGGAAGCTATTCATAAATTTATTCTTGTTGGATATTACCCAAATTTCCAAATCTTTTCTCTAGAACCTTCCTTAATCTTATTGTTCCAAAGGCTATACTTTGTGAAATGGGCACTATTAATATTTACTAAAGGACTGTTAGTTGCTTTATTCACATTTCAAGGAAGGAAATGGGTCCCAGGAAATTAAGAAATCTGATCAGCATCTACATTTTATATAATTAGTCTGTCTATAATAAAACTGTAATCTCTATGTTCTCATGTAATTAAAAATTCCTACCTATCTCATTTTGTCTCTGGATAGCAATCTTATCATAGTTTATAAATTTTATCATAAACTTATAAACTGTATGCACATATCAAATAATTTTAGTTTATTCTGCCAACATACCAGAACACTATTCTCTTGTATTCTTTACTGATTCTGGTTGGTTAGCCAGTTTATTAGTGAACAGCTCTTAGTTAACATAGACCAGACATTGGATTTTATTTCTAAGTGGGATGATTTGATGCATAGCCACAGATCCATACCATTAGCCGACTGAGGAAGCTTTGCTCCTCTACACAAAAATAACCACTTTGAAATCTGTGCCTTTCATTCTAACATATTTCTATAATTGTATGTATAATTGTATCACCACACCCATGTAAGAAATGTGTTGCACTATGATGTTATCATAGCTGCAGTGTCAGAAGGCAATAGGAATTCTTCAGCTTTACTATAATCTCATGGGAGCACCCTGGTATATGCAGTCCTTTGTTGACCAAAACATCATTATGTGGTTAATGATGATACATCATAACAATTTAATATTTATATACATTATGAAGTGATACCTATGATAAGTCTAGTTGTTATCTAGTACCATACAAAGTTATTACAAGGTTATTCAATGTTTTCCCTAGGCAGTACATTACATCCTCATGACTTATTTACTTTATAACTAGAAGCCTGTACCTCTTAAACCTGATCTTCATCTATTTCATCCACCTCTCCCCTCTGTGTATCTGTGAGTTTCTTGCCTCTATAACTCAGTTCCTCTTTTGTTTATTTTTTTGTTTTATTTTCCTTTTTTAGATTCCACACATAAGTAAGTCCAGTTGGTATATACCTTTCTCTATTTCACTTAGAATAACACCCTCTAGGTCCATCCATGTTGTCATAAATGGCAAGATCTAATGTTTTTTGTTACGGTTAATATTCCTTTGTGTACATATATCACTTCTTCTTTATCCATTCAGCAACCAGTGAGAACCTAACTTGCTTTCATATCTCAGATATTTTAAATAATGCTGCAATGAACATAAGGGTGAATTACTGTTTTCATTTTTGTCAAATAAATACCCATAAATGGAATTGCTGGATCATGTATTACTTCTATTTATAATTGTTTGAGGTAGCTCTATACTGTTTTCCATGGTGGCTGAGGCATTTTGCATTTCCACTGACAGTGTACAAGATTTCCCTCTTCTCCACATCTTTGCCAATACTTTACTTTTTGTCTTTGTGACAATAGCCATCCTGACAGGTGTGATGTGATATCTCACTACGGTTTTGATTTTCATTTCCATGATGATTAGTTATATTGAACATCTTTTCACATGCCTGTTGGCTAACTGTATGCCTTCTCTGATATAAATGTACATTTTCAAGTGCTCTGCCCATCTAAGAATAGGGTTACTTTGTTTGTTTGTTTGTTTGTTTGTTTAATATTAAGTTATATAAGTTCTTTATTTTTCATGTTAACTCCTTATTAAAGGTGTGATTTACAGATACCTTCTCCCATTCAGTAGGTTGCTTTTTTAGTTTGTTGATGGTTTCTTAAGATGTGCAAAAAGTTTTTTAGTTTGATGTAATCCCTTTTGTTTACTGTCTTTTGTTGCACTTGCCTAAGAAGACTGGTCCAAAAACTATTGCCAAGACCAATGTCAGAGCTTACTGCCTTTGTTTTATTTTAAGGGTTTTGGTTTTAGGTTTTACACTCAAGTCTTTAATCAATTTTGAATTTATTTCTGTAGGTGGTGTAAGACACTGGTCCGGTTTCATTCTTTTGCATGCAGCTGTCCACTTTTCCTATGCCATTTACTAAGGAGACTGTCTTCTCCCCATTGCATGTTCTTGCCCCTTTTTCATAGATTAATTTACCAAATATATGCATATGTTCATTTCTGGTCTCTTTGTGCTATTCCATTGATCTTTGTGTCTGTTTTTGTGCCTGTACCATACTCTTTTGATTACTGTAGTTTTATAGTGCAGCTTGAAATCAGGAAGTGTGATGACTCCTGCTTTGTATTTCTTTCTCAAAACTCTTTTGACTATATGAGGTCTTTGTGGCTCCATAAAAATTTTAGAATTGCTTATTCTAGTTCTGTGAAAACTACCATTGGTATTAATGAAACCATGTAAGTCAGTGTTTGTGCTGCCTGTCACCATCAGAACCAATAAATAGAGACCAGGATTGAATCTTTATGATCACTTTATTCAGATGTGGGTGATCTTAGAAGATTGCAGTTTTAGATACCCTCAAAAAATGTCCAAAGTTCTAATCTCAAAATTACTTTTTAAAGAAGAAAGGGTAGGTAAGGTTGGGGGAAAAAGGTTAATGGGATAAGGCTTGTAATCCTGCAGTGATTTTCCTAGTACTTCTTTATCTGTTGGTCATCAATTCTTTATGTGTGTGGTGGACTCCCTCCATGGAACACAATGGCTCAGAGACCATCTTAACCACTGGGAGTCACATAGGTCATGCATTCTGGTTCCTGGAATAACACCTTTCCACATGCATTAATACTTAAACCTGACAACTATGACTGAAGCTAAAATCTTTAACTCATGTCCTTCTATCCTTCTGATGAGGAATGCATTGAATCTGTAGATTGCTTTGACAAGAATGAACCTTTAAACAGTACTAATTCTTCTAGATGATGAACACAGTATATGTTTCTATTTTATTTATGTTGTCTTCAATTTCTTTCAACAACGTCTTATAGTTTTCAGAGTATAGGTCTTTCAATCCCTTGGTTAAATTTATTTCTAGGTATTTAATTCAGTTTTATAGGGGAGTCTTTTCTTAATTTCTTTTTCTGATAATTTGTTATTTAGCATATAGAAATGCATCAATTCCTATGTATTATTTCTACATCCTATGACTTTACTATAATTATTTTTTAGTTCTAACTGTTTTTTAGTGGAGTATATAAGGTTTTCCATATATATAGTATCATTTATCTGCAAACAGTGGCAATTTTAGTTCTTCCTTTTCAGTTGGGATGCCTTTTATTTCTTTCCCTTCCCAATTGCTGTGCCCAGACATTCCAATACTATGTTGAATAAAAGTGCCAAGTGTAAGCATCCTTGTTACTGATTTTAGAGGAAAAGCTTTCAGCTTTTCATTGTTGAGTATAATGTTAGCTGTGGGTTATAAATTGCCTTTATTATGTTGAGGAAGGTATGGGGAAAGGAAGGGATTCTATAGTCCTATGATCAGGTCTCAGTATTTTTGTGAGCCTATGCTTCCAAACTATAAATTTAACACTTAGTTCCTCTCCTCTTTAGATGTGACAAGAATGCCTAGAGCAGACTTAAAGGCCAGAACCTTCTGAAGTTGGTTATTTCACTTCCCTAGGTTGTTTAGACTATGATAAAATCCCAGCATGTTCAGCTCTGTCAAACAGTTTGTCCTAAGGGCAGACCTCATCATGAAGAACAAAATGATCTGGTATAATTCCAAATGGTTCATTTTTCCCTTCTCTTTTCTGGAAGCATGAAGGCATAATTCTCTGATATTTACTGTGCAAATCTAACAGATGTGTGAGGCAAAACTCACAAAAGTGTGGGATCTCCCCCAAAACTGGGTTATCTTGCAGCTTTAATCTCCCACTTTTCCACACTGAGCCTCCAGAAATTCATCAATTATAGTTCAGGTTTCCCTAAGTTGGTACTGGTTTCTGTGGTAGTTTCAGCTGGTATGTTTCTGCTTTGGTAAGTTGTGATTCTCTGTATTTGCCTGTCACACTCTCCAACATTGGGACAGCAGTTTACCCTATGACCTCATTCTCTTAAAATGAGGATCTGTTAGGTAGCAGCCAGGTGGCAAATAAAGGCAGAGTCCTCACCATCATAATCTAACAAAGAACTTAATACAGGAGGCTAGAAGCAAAGGAAAACATGTCCCACCTGTTGACCCAGCAGTCCTGAGCCTGGTCCAATAAAATTGTCAGACATTCCAAACAACACAAGCAAAACTATAATAGTACAGGAGGAGGGGAGAGTCCTTGAGACTTGGCTTCTGTAAGCTTCCATAACAACATTGCTAAGATTGCCTGGTGTTCCAAGGCCTAGAAGGCAGGAGGGGATACCTTAAAAGTCTATGCACTATTTCCACTATCTAGGAAAGAACCCCCATAAATACCTATGTTTGTGTAGTCACATACCCCTGGGGGGAAGCTGGCACCACCTTTACCCACCAATCAATATGTAACTCCCTCACCCCCATCCTTCCAACTATATAAGTACTCAGAACAAAGGATGTGATGCTTCTTGCCACCCTCGTTTTTGCCACCCAAGCTCTTGCCTTTCACCCCCACCTTAGCTATGCTCCTTCTCTTCCATGAGAACTTGGCACAAATAAACTTTGCTTGCATGCTAATAGGCTTACTGATCTGTAATTCCTTGTGTCAGCATGAAGAACCAAGTTTCTCTCATTACAGATCTAACAAGAGTTATTAATATTTTATTTGTTCAGATTTTATTCATTGTTGGAATGGAGTGGGGATTTCTAAGCTTTTTATGTAACAGACCAGAAACTAAAAGTCTGCTTCAGGTTTTTCAGAAATATATTTATCTTATACTCAGATAAACAGATTGTCTTTGTGACCTACCTCGCAACTGCTTATTTTTTAACTCATTTAGAATGTGACAGTTAGAGGTGCTAAAGTCACCTTACAACCAGGATGGAAGACTCTGCTGACATCTAAAGAGGGCAGGTCAGAAAGAGGATGAAATTTGGGCCCCATATTATCTCTTCTATATCTGAGACTGTCCACTTCTGGAATTCCTGTTATGTGAGATAGAAATAAGTCTGTGTTAACCAAGGACACTTAAAAGTAAATGGTTTACACTTTTTCTGAAAAAACAAAGGGTAAATATAACTTAAAATACTCTACTCTCACCAGATGAGGACTTCTAGCCAAGATGGAGGCGTAGGTAGACACACTGTGCCTCCTTGCACAACCAAGACAAGTACAACAAATTTAAAAACAAAAAACAACCAGAACTGACAGAAAATCAAACTATATGGAAGTCTGACAACCAAGGAGTTAAAGAAGAAACATTCATCCAGACTGGTAGGAGGGACGGAGATGAGCAGCTGGGTAGAGAGGGCTCAGGGTAAGGTGGTGGCTGGTGGACCCTGCAAGGCAAGGGATTGCAGACTGGGTGGTCCCACATTCACATGCAGATAAATCAGGAGGAATAACTAGGGAGTGAGATAGACCACACGACCCAGGGTTCCAGTGTGGGGAAATAAAGACTCAAAGCCTCTGACTGAAAACACCTGTGGGGATTGAGGTGGCAGTGGGAGAAACTTCAAACCTCACAGAAGAGTTCGTTGGAGAGACCAACAGGGTCCTAGAATGTACACAAGCCATCCCACCCATGAATCAGCACAAGAAAGGCCCAGTTTTATTGTGGGTAGACAGGGAAGTGATTGAAAACCTGCAGAGAGCAAAGCAAGTGGCACTGTTTCCTCTTGGATACCTCCCCCACATATAGCATCACAACACAATGACATGGGTTTCCCCACCCTGGTGAACACCTAAAGCTCCACCCCTTACTATGTAGCAGGAACATGAGACAAAAAAAAATGACCCAAATAAAAGAACAGTTCAGAGCTCTAGAAAAAATACAACTAAATGATGGAGAGATAGCTAACACAGTTCAAACCACTGGTTATCGGGATGCTCCAGGAACTTACTGGATACTTCAACAGCATAAAAAAGACCCAGGCAGAAATGAAGGTCACATTATGTGAAATAAAGAAAAGTCTACAGGGAACCAACAGTGATGGGAAGGAAACCAGGACTAAAATCAATGATGTAGACCAGAAGGAAGAAATAAACATTCAACCAGAAAAGAATGAAGAAATAAGAATTAAAAAAAAAAAATGAGGAGAGGCTTAGGAACCTCCATGATACCTTTAAACATTCCAACAGCTGAATCGTAGGGGTGCCAGAAGGAGAAGAGGAAGATCAAGAAATTAAAATCTTATTTGAACAAATAATGAAGGAGAATTTCCCCAATCTGGCAAAGAAAACAGACTTTCAGGAAGTCCAGTAAACTCAGAGAGTCCCAAAGAAATTAGAACCAAAGAAGCACAAACCAAGGCACATCATAATTACACTACCCAAGATTAAAGATAAGGAGAGAATCTTAAAAGTAGTAAGAGAGTAGGAGACAGTTACCTACAAAGGAGTTCCCATAAGACTGTCAGCTGATTTCTCAAAAGAAATCTTGAAGGCAAGAAGGGGCTGGAAAGAAGTATTCCAAGTCATGAAAGGCAAGGACCTACACCCAAGATTACCCTATCCATCAAAGCTATCATTTATAATAGAAGGGCAGATAAAGTGCTACCCAGATAAGATCGAGTTAAAGTAGTTCATCATCACCCAACCCATATTATATGAAATGGTAAAGGGACTTACCTAAGAAAAAAAGTATCAAAAATATGAACAATAAAATGACAACAAACTCACAGCTATTAACAATCGAACCTTAAAAAAAAAAGAGCTAAGCAAACAACTAGAACAGGAACAGAATCAGAGAAATGAACATCACATGGAGGGTTATCAGTAGGAGAGTGGGAGGGGAAGAGAGGGGGCAAAGGTACAGAAAATAAGTATCATAAATGGTAGGCAGGAAATAGACATGGGGAGGTTAAGAATGGTATAGGAAATATAGAAACCAAAGAACTTATATGTACGACCCATGGACATGAACTATAGTTGGGGGAATGCAGGTGGCGGGGGTGTGCAGGGCACAGGGGAATAAAGGGGGGAAAATGGGACAACTGTAATAGCATAACCAATAAAATATATTTAACAAATTAAAACAAAATAC
Organism: Tonatia bakeri; assembly: GCA_004024845.1. Taxonomy (NCBI): domain Eukaryota; kingdom Metazoa; phylum Chordata; class Mammalia; order Chiroptera; family Phyllostomidae; genus Tonatia; species Tonatia bakeri. The sequence goes on from PVIA01004503.1 coordinate 63,014, forward strand.
TGAGGGAGACAGCAGAAATCCACTTAGTACTGTCTGTGCCAACCACACCAAAATAAATATCATTTTGGCACATCAGCATAAAGCTGATGGATATTCTATTAAGATCCTCCCTTAAACCACCAGCCTTTAAAACTCTCAAGACAAAGGACCCAGCTGTGCTCTTCCTTCCGGGAGCATGCCAGTGCCTTTTCCTCCCTCCTCTTCTTCCTTGACAGGTGTGCATCTCCTAAACTCTAAGACTGCAACCGGGTCAGCAATGGGCAGCAGCAGCTTGTCCTGGATTAATTCCCTGAACCTACTTCCAAGGCCCCATTTTCTCTCACTTCTTAGTAAGCCAAACAGCCCTGCCTAAGCTCTCTCCTGTTGATTTTTCTAAGCCCTTCCTTATTTCACTATCTCCAGCTTTAATAGACAAACTTAAATTAAAAAATAAATAGATAAATAAATAAATAGATGATATAGATAGATAGATGATTAGATAGATAGATAGATGATTAGATAGATAGATAGATAGATAGATAGATAGATAGATAGATAGATAGATAGATAGATAGATAATAAATAAATATGCTTGTGCTAAGTCACTTCTGGTCAGTTATTCTTTTGCTTTGCAGCTATATAAGTAGTCCAACTGGTAGATTTTAAAAAGAAGAAAATATCCGATGTTAAATCAGCCAATTTATGGTATTACAGACTCTTCCCTTCAAACTATTAAAGTAGTCATCTCTGTGTTCTGTTCCCTCTCTGATATCATCCCCAAGATAATATGTGAGACTACATGAAATATTACTACAATTTTGAGGTCTCTGAAAAGAATTGAGTGTCATGTCTCCACTGTCTTCTGGTTCTTCTTAGGTCCCTGCTGCTAAGTGGCTGGCAGGGATCAGTTTCTGCTGAGTACAACTGTTCCCCTTGACCTTGGCAGCATGAGTACTACTCTCCACCTTTTTGTTGTCTGAGAATAGTTTGTTCTCCAGCAGTTCAGCTCCATGAGTCCCTGCCTGTTGATTCTGCCCCACTTCAATTATTGCTGGTGCTTCATATCCCTCGAGATGGCTATGATGTCTTCTCAAACCCTACTGAATGATCCCCTTGTGCTGTTTGATCACAGAATCACATCTTGCTACAAAGCACATGAGGGAACTACTTGATAATTTTTGTGTTCGTTGAAATCGATGAAGTCCAGGGGTAACTCAAGAAAGCAAAAAAAAAAAAAAAATGGCAATAATAGTGGCTAAGCACTCTACTACAGCATAGATAATATTCAGGGGTACATATCACATCTTCTCATGGCTCAGTCAGTTTCAACGGTCCAGAACAGATAGCTGGGGAATAAAAGGCACCTTACTTTTTTGATTTTCTACACACGCTTTTAAGTACTCTCTTCTTCAGTAGCTTCAGTCCTAATAAAAGAGAAGGGCACATTTCTGTCACTACCTGCAACCCTCTCTCCTTGTTGCTTGTCTTAAAGTGTATTAGGGACAAAGTGAGTAGATTTTCAACTTAATGTTTCTTTTCACCCAAACTTCCTTAACACCATATCTTCCACACTCTTACCCCATTTCAAATGTTATAATGATAGAACAGCACTGATGAGCATAATTTATGATGAGAAAAATGAAAAAGTTTAGCAGTTAAGCAATGTAAGATATTATTCTCTTTACCCAAGCAACTTAAATTGATAAAAGCTAAGTTAATAAGAGAGGATTTTTATTAAAATGATAGTGGATAACTCAAAAATCTAAAGGGAATGCTTTATAACTGATCAGAAGGAAACCAAGGGTAACTCAGTAGGTAATGAAAACAAATGTAAGACTCCAAGGTACCAAGAATTAGTATGCATAAATAAGTTCCAATCTTGCTCAGTCACTTTACATTCAGTTAGCTCAAAATACAAATTCCCAGGGAAGAAGGTAAGCTTGGCCCAGTTTGGGTTTCATTCCCCTTCCTTAGCTGAGACATGACTTGTACAAACTCACTAACTCGAATGGGAGGGATAATTGCTCACACAAAACATCAGGGTGCTATTTTGAGAAAACTAAATAGATGTGTGTATCCAAAATGACAGATGTCTATTACATGAGGAGAACTTTGGACAAGGAAGATTTCTCAATCTCTTCGTTCCTCTAAAAAATTTCCATACTTAATAATCCTTAACATAATACTGCTGTCACTTCTTCTAGAGCAGAAAATGTAGTTCTACATCAGCGAGCAAAATGAGAATTATTTTACAATTAACACATTTTATTTTCTTAATCATTTTAGTTAATGCTAAAGGGAGTCAAAAACATTACAGTACAACAACATAGCACAACTAACTAACAAGAAACGTGTGGATTTAGTTTTAGGAGCATGCCACCAACATCATTTTGAAATAAATACATACTACTTATTTACCCTATGGGTAAAGAAGAAAAAAATTTCCAATGTCAGTTACATAACTAATAGAGAATTATGGCAATAGAGTTTAAAGAATTTGGATTTTTTACTTGATAGTCCTTCACTAAGTTACCCAATATGTAAAATTGGGACAATAACTGTTTCTCTAAACTATCTTGTAGGAATTAGGAAAAAGCAAATAAGATCATAAAAATAGTATGTTTTAGAGCACGGCTATGCTCCTTACCATCAATACTAAAAGTTTGCATTAAATTAATGCTAGCTATATGAAAAATTTCATCATTTTCATCAAGAAATAATACACATAATATAGCCTGTGTAATATATATTATAAAACGAATCTTCACAGACAATTTTTGAATCAATATTTATTCATAACTCACTCAAGGCTAACTTCAAAGTGTTCAACTGAATCACTAATTCCACTTCTTCCCCAGAAGAGGCAACATTTAGTAAATGTCAACAAATATTCCTTTCCTCTTTCTGAAAGGAAGATTTTGCCAGAGAGGCAAAATCATGACATAAGAAAGATATATATCAACATACCAAGAAGAGAAAAACAATCTTATCCTTCTTCTATAATGCAGTATTAGTCAAATTTTATACAATCAAAATAAACTTTGATATTTTGTTGCCAACAATTCATAGAGAATATAAATGGATTTTTGCTTTCTCATACAAATGTTTGACAGAAGAAATCCTTACAACATTGTGAACAGAGTCCTTAGATTACATTCCAAGGCAAAAGCAGACCTCTCTAGGGTATGTGATAGTCGAGGACTTCAGAAATTTACGATTTTAAGAAGTTCCACCTTAGAGTATCCATTTTTCAGTCTGTCCCTAATGCCAATACATAAGACACAGACAATTTATAATGCAGTAAACAGACACTCAAATTGGCCTTTTTTGCTGAGCAGTTTAAACAAGGTCACTAAAACAATGACACCCTGATAATGACCTCTTTCATCTTGTGTATATGCAATCAATATTAAGACACTGGAATGACTTAAACCAAAACAAGTAGTTTGAATTAACTTGCTCTACTTACTCTAGAAATAACAGCATGGATAATCATCAAGAGTGTGGAAATGCATTACAAATATATAAAATATGAAAATGTATATATGCTATATGAGATAAAATTAAAATTAATGCATGAAATGATGATTGTGCTTTAGGTCATACGATAAAAACTATGACAATAAATAAATAATTAAATAAGTCATCTGGTTGATTTGGCTAGCCAAAATCAAGCACCCTCAGTTTCCACTGATTTGTCATTTTTTAAAATGTTTTGGGAATTCATTTATTGTTTATACTTGCATATATAATACACAAACTATAAATAAAACGTATGTCTATTTTTCTAAAGTAAATGAAATCTACTTCATTAAAAATAGTGTAATCACACTTCAGTTCAGATAAATAAAATATATTGTTTACTATTTAAGTATCTTCTTAGAATAGAATGAGTTATATTTGAATATGCAATACAACAAACTCATTAAAAAGAAGTCATAGCTTTAAATGTAATCATTTCTCAAAATACTAATATTCAGAATTTTTTATAAATGAAGATAATAGCACTATTTATTATATATTATGAGTATCATTTGAAAGAGCAGATAGTATAGGGTCATGTTCCCAAGGACTACAAAAGAAGAAAATCATATATTAAATTATGACTTTATCTAGAATTTGCAAAAGCTGATACAATTTACATATATACTATAACCTCAAAGAATGAATAAATTGATATCCAAGAAGGAAAAATGTTGTTAGTCTACACCTTTGCAGAGGTGATTGTAAGCTTTTGTAAATAGCTGCTTTTATTAAACTAAATGTAACTACTAGCAATTCTCAATTTATAACAAAAATATAATAAAATATCATCAGCTTTTATTTATTGGATATCTAGTCTTTACCAAGCATTGTGCTAGTTACTAGTAACATGAATACAGTCTCATTTAAAATATATTAAAACACAATAACTTAGATAATTTCCATATACTGTAGGTACTTGACATTTAGAAAAACTAAAAATAATTTCACTCTAGTAACCTATATTAATTTACATCTGTAAGTTCAAGAAATGATAGATTATGTTATATTTTTGATAACAGAATTACCAGCTAGTCCTTGTTCAATTTATCTAGCTGAACCTCCAATCCAGTCAATGGGCTCAATTTTTCTCAAGACAGGTCAATTAAGAGGGAAAAGTGTAGTTGGCATTATTTTTCACATACTTTATCTCCACAGTACATAAAGAGCAAAAAAATTAGGCCATAGTATGAAACATAAAGAGAAGAAAGTAATATTAGTCAATTTTATTTTCCTCTGTGGTTATTTCTTCAAACTCAGAATTAACCATTTTTAGTTAAGTTAATTTATTGTAAATTAATGGCAATTCAAGCTCTGCATAGCACTTTAGTGTATGGACTAGAAAAATCTACCACTGACATATTTCAGAAATTTGGGGAGTATTTATTTCATTCTTGCTTCATAGCAAATAGAAACTCAGAATATATAAAGTCTACCATGTACTTACAGAGTTCTTAAAATGGTTTTAATATGTTTTCACACTATCTATTTTTTAAATTCTTAGAGAATGAAAAGTTAGAATTCCAATGCATTTTCAAAAAGTTAGCAGTGCAGTTATTATAAGGAAATTCAAGAACATAATGAAATTCACATGCCTTGATCATGCCCTTTCTTTCACATAATTAACATACATTATTCAAGGTTTTTACCTGTCATTTGACTCGGGTTTTCAAGTGTGAGAAAATACTCATCAAAGATCACTGAATTTAAAACAACATAAAATTTGACAATATGTTTATGATTGGATATAAATTAATAGTCTACTTTACTCAGTTTAACTAGATGTTTCCAAACAAGGCATATAATGACGTATAATAAATGACCTCTCAACAACTAGTTCTAACAACTTCCTTTTTGAAGTTCTTTGTCTTCAGCCTTCAAATCATCCAAACAGTTTTCCCACTGAAAATTAAATCCCTTGAGTTCCATGATGCTGTTTATCACTTCATCTCTTGGGCTGCATCTTCTCTGCCTCAAGAGCCAGCTGCTCTTGTTAATACTATTCTCCTTGCACATAAATTCACAGGTTTATTCACAGAAAATGTTCTTCTTCACAGTTTCATTGGTTCTCGCTGATTGCTCTAGAACCTTCATGCATGTAACTCCAAACTTTTCTTTAGAAATGGCAGGGTTTGTTTTGCTTTTAAAAAATCATCATTTTCTTACATAATTATATTTCTTTATGATTTCTGCCTTGAGTTTTGTACAAGAAAAAGGCATTTCAAATACAAGGTTTCATAAATATTGGCAGGAACATTCTTCTACAGACTTTAATCTGGAGTTTATTTTTATAGCAGATGAAAGGCTGAAAAAAAAGCTCTGGTTGGTTCACTTCATTAAGCAAAGTATGTCTATTTTGAAGTTATGATCTTATTGAACTTTAATTTGGGATAAAACATAATAATGTTTTAGTTCATTTGCTGAATCTAGTTAATAGATATTCATATGATTAGATGATTAGAGAAAAATGATAATTTTATTGTCACTTTTCTAATACTATGTAATTTTAAAACATATGAATAATAGTTTAAAAAATGATAATATTAAACACACTTAAATTATTCTAAAAGAAGTTGACCATCATGTTTTATCATTAATTTTGATGGAAGCTGCTAAGGATTATTTGTTGTGATATGAAACTATGAGTAATTTTTCTAATCTAAACACAGAGAAAGTTTTATTTACTTCATTTTATAAATCATAAATAGATCATCTGCTAGAAATATAGTTTTCAAAATTTCCTATATTCTGAAAAATTTGGATTATTTTAGTAAGCTTTTATAGTTTATAAGTTAACAAAAATTGACTTTAAAGCTATTTGGTCAAGCAACTTTGGGCTAAATTTTATGAAATGTATATAATTTTTCTATTTTATTCTCACATTTTTATTTACTTTTTTTGTTTGTTAATTAGCATGTTTGTGAGGGTGTGAGAGGGGAAATTTTACATTTTGAGGAAAAACAATTTAAGCAGAAAAAAATCTGAGGACAATCATGATGTTGGAATCATCACAAATGAACTTCAAGCTTGCAACTACAAAAATGTTCAAGGACTCTAAGAAGACTGCAATAAGTTAAGGATGCATATTATAGTACTGCATAGAACAACTATTCAAAAAATAACAAAAACAAAATTAGTTTATGAGCCAGAGATATTAAAACAGAATATGAAAAACAATCCACCAAACAAGAAAGAAAAAAATACACAGGGGAAAAAAGGAAACTCGAAACATGATGTGACAATTGGAAAACAATTAATAAATTTTCAGACATATACAAACTTTACAACAAAACTTATTTATTATAAATATGCTAAATTCTCCAGTCTAAAGACCTTTATTTTCAGACAGCAACATCTAAATAAACATTGTCTATAAGAAACAGACATACAGAGGGCCCAGAAACATATGAAAAGGTGCTCAGCATCTCTAGCCATCAGAGAGATGCAAATTAAAACCACAATGAGATACCACTTCACACCAGTGAGAATGGCCATCATAACCAAATCAACAAACCAGTGCTGGTGAGATTGTGAAGAAAAGGGAACCCTAGTGCACTGTTGGTGGGAATGCAGACTGGTGCAGCCACTGTGGAAAACAGTATGGAATTTCCTCAGAACACTAAAAATGGAACTGCCTTTTAACTCAGCAATTCTACTGCTGGGATTATACCCTAAGGATCCTGAAAGACCAATTCAGAAGAACCTATGCACCCCAGGGTTCATAGCAGCACACTTTACAACATCCAAGTGCTGGAAGCAACCTAAGTGCCCATTAATAAGTGAGTGGATCAAAAAACTGTGGTACATTTACACAATGATAATAAGCAGCAGAAAGAAAGAAGGAGCTCCTACCCTTTGCAACAGCATGGATGGAACTGGAGAGCATCATACTAAGTGAAATAAGCCAGGTGGTGAAAAACAAATACCATATGATCTCACCTTTAAGTGGAACCTAATCAACAAAACAAACAAGCAAGCAAAATATAACCAGAGACATTGAAATAAAAAACAAACTGACAGAACCAGAGAAAAGGGAGGAGAGGGATAATGAGGGAAAATGGAGGATAGTGGGGGAAGGGCCACCAAGGAACATGTATAAAGGACACATGGACAAATTTAAAGGGAGCAGGTTCAAGGGTGGGAGGCAGGGATGGGTGCAGTGAGGGGCCATGGTGGGGTGAAAATGGAGACAACTGTACTTGAACAATAATACAAAAAATGATATCTAATGTATCATTTTGGACCCTTAAAAATGAGATGGATTTTAAATATAAAGATGGCTATCTCTTAAAAGTAAAAAGATAAAAAATACATATAAGAGAAAGGATAGTAGCTGGAGCAGCTACACTAATATCAACTAAAACAGACTTCAAAAAAGGATTACATGTCCTGGCCAGTGGCTCAGGGAATTGAAGTGTCGTCCCATAACAGAAGGGTTCCAGGCTCAGTGTCCAGCTGGGAAGCATACAGGAGGGAAATGATCACTGTTTCTCTCTCTGTTCCTTCCTCTCTCTCTAAAAGCAATGAATAAAATGTTCTCAAGTGAGGGTAAAATAAAAGAAAGAAAAGGATTTTTACTATACAAAAAGTGAGCACTTTCAAAAAATGATAAAGGCCAATTAATCAGGATAATATAACGATCATAAAGGTATATGTGCCTAAAAACTTAATTGTAAAATACATAAAGCAAAAATTGAGAAAAATCAAGGGATAAATAGAAAAACTCAAAGTGATAACTAGAGATTTTAACCAGATGTAATTTATAAACTCTTTGGTGACATCATCCCAAATCCAAGCAAGGCTTGGGATGTTGTCATAGATGTTGCAGTCCTTCCAGAATTGCGGTGATGTTTTTTCAGTGTTTTCCTCAGTTGCAACAATAACCTGGGCAAAGGTTTTTCTCAGGTAGTAGGTCTTGAAAGCTACAATAACTCCTTGATCCATTGGTTATATCAAAGAGATAGTGTTTGGAGGGGAAAACAGCAATAATAATAATAATAATAATAATAATAATAATAAAAAGATGCCCAGGGTCATTAGAACAATAAGCAAAACTAAAAGGTGTGTTATTCTCTACATAGTAACAATTCAGGAGGGCATCTTGGAAGAGGAGCTAAATCATCCATGACTTCTTAATGCTCCTATAATGTACTAGCAATGTGTGCTTACTGATATTCTTGGAGACCCTGAGGTTCTAATTGTGCCAGATCACAAAGAGTTTAATTTGTAGCCTGTTATATTGCCCACAACCAAGATTGTTATCCTGTCTTAAAGACCTGAAACCTGGCATTGACTTGGTCCCCTTATGTATGAAAGTCCTTTCAGGCATCTGTTTCTAGAATAGTAAGATTTCATCCATACTAAATATGTGCTTTGGCAAGTAATGTTGTTTCACAGTTTATAAAGTTTCCAAAAATTCTTCAGCTGCTTTCATATCAGTATTCACAGACTCACTGCTCCCTTTCATCTTTTGTAATGAATAACAATTCTTGAATCAAACTGCTCAAGAGTTAGCAGTAAATCCAACATCATAGTAGAGCCCAAACTCTTCTTTCCATATGGCAAACAAACGTGTTGCCTCAGTCGTGATGGTCATGGTGCTAAGAGGGATACACTTCACCATCTGGTCTTCAATCCAGGTCATAAGAAGCTTCCCTGTGTCTGATATAGGCCATTTTTAAATTTTTTTGTTAGTCTCCTTGCCTCCGATGAAGCTGATCCTTTAGCAGCTTCTAACACTTTGCTCTTGTCCTTCAGGATCATAGATATGGTGGAATGGAATATGCCTGACGGATGAGCAATAAGCATTACTGACTTTCTACCTATATCATCCTAAATCATTTATAATTTTATTTCCAGGTCAGTCAACATGACCTCTTATTGTCAACATTAGCAGTGAATTTTGTTCACTTAGGGGCCATGATGAACTAAAGAACATGAAATTAAATCAAGTGTAAGAGAAAATGATACAATCAATACACATGGTAAACACCAGATGTATGAGGCTGCTGCTACCATAACAGAGCACACAAACTGTTCTTTAATTAGGAAACTACACTTTAAAATAACAAAAAGTAGAGTAAATAAATAAAGCAGTAACATAGTCCTTTATTGTCATTATCAAGTATTATGTACTGTACATAATTGTATGTGTTATACTTTTATACAACTGGCAGTGCGGTAGGTTTGCTTATACCATCATCATGTCAACATGTTAGTAATGCTCTGCACTACGATGTTAGGATGGCTATGACACCACTAGACAATGGGAATTTTTCAGCTTCATTATAATTCTATGGGACCACCATAATATGTGTGTTCTGTACATAAGTGACTGGCCTAACTCAGCTTAACCCAATAAATCACAAAGATGAAAAAATAAATCAATTATTCAAGCAACATCAGAATTTTTTTGCATGTCTTTAAGTGTGCTGAGCTCCCTCTTCTACATAGGACTAGTTGGATATTACATATATTTCCTCAGAAATTCTTTCTCCACATCACCAATTTCTTGACCTCTTACTCATACATCAGACATTTTAAAAAGTCAGTGCTGTTGCATTTGCTTGACTTTAGTCTCTATCAGAAAAAAGGGCAGCACCTTCTATACTATGTGTTTTGTCCCAAGCAATTAGGACAGTGCTTGATATAAAATAATACATGCTTACTAAATATGTAAAGAGCAATTAAATGAGACTATATTTAATGCATAAATTCTATTCTGTCTTTCACATTTTGCTTTTATGATTCATCAATTTCTTAACTTTTTCCTCTCACTAAATGGGTTTTTCTACAACCCTATCTTATATTTACTCTATCCAATGTGCTTTACAAGCCAAATTAGTCAATCATGTTTTCCTCTATAGTAACCTTTTCATACTTTTTTCACAATTATGCCTTTAATGTATTCAATCTCATTAAATAGCCTTTTGAATTTTATTAAATATGAGTTGAAGATTTATAAAGTTCTCCTGTTTGTTACACAAATACTATTTTTCAAAGGGCTGTGATTCTGTCCCAATACAGAGGTTAGTTCCTTTTCTTTGTGTCTTATGCTAAGTTTTTTTACAAGTTACATAAATTATTTTCATGATATTCATAAGCCATCTCCAGACCTTTGACCAGGAAATCCATATTAACCAGGGCTCTGCCTTGCCAAGAGGATTACACACCAAGAAGCAATCAAAATAGCATATTAATTATAACTGGACCTTTGGTCCAAAACTACTATCCAATGCACTAAGGATGTAAATAAATTGACATGGAACACTGTTTTGCCTCATATGCAGTAGACTAGTACCTAAAGCCAAAGCAAATAAAATGAACGATTTCCCCTAAGCCATGAAAATATCAAAATTTACAATTTCATTGAGATGAGATGTCCCAATACTTGAGAAAACCTATCTAGAGAGATAAGAGTAAATAACAGAATTCATGCTCAATGTCTAGAATCTTTGACCCAAACTGTAGCAACAACTTTTAGCAAGGCTGTTATGTGAGAACAAGATGGACAAGAAGAAGGCAATAAACATAAACACAGAGGTAAAAGATAAGAAGAAGACAATAAAGAGAGAATGATTTACTTTAACAAGAAGCCCTGGCCTGCTTATCATATTTGGAGATAGTATTTTCCAAAGAGAGTTGCAACACAATCTCTCAATATCTGTGATCTTTTCCAAAGTGACCATGCCACTCTCCCCACAAGATATGGCCTATTTCTCTAGCACCCTGAATTTAGATATACCTTGTAACTGCTTTGAGTAACAGAATATGGCAGAAATGGCACTGTACCAGTACTAAGCATAGGCTTTAACAGGCCTGGCAGCTGCTGCTTCCTGACATTTCTTGCACACTTTTGGGAAGCACGCTCTCAGAACCTAGTTGCCATGTTGTAAAAACCCAGCATCACATGGAGAAGCTATATTTCAGTCAACATGCCCATTTATCTTTCGGCCAACATCAACCCCCAGCTATGTGAATAAATCACCTGAAATGTGCTACCCAGTCAAGACTTCAGATAACTTCAACCCTAGCCAACATCTGACTGCAATACCTCAGAAAGAACCACCAGGTCTTTACTTGAGTCTCTATCTATCAGGAGAAAGGGCAGTGTCTTCTATAGCATGTACAAGACCTCAAAAAGAACCAGTAGGGAATCCACTCAAGCCACAAAGTTATAAAAGATGGTAATAAATTGCAGTTCTATAGCACTATGTTTTGTGGCAGTTTATTACCAATCTATAACTAGAACAGAATTTGGCATCTAGAAGTGGAGTACTGTTACAAGAAAAACTTAAATAACAGACGTAATTTCTTTGGGACTGGGCAGTGAGCAGAAGACTATTCATGGGACTAAAATGACAGTAGGTAAATTGTTATTGGATGATGAAGAAAGATGATTAATTTATTCTATAGAACAAAATTATGGGGTGTTATTTTCATAATATTTATTATTCCTCTTTTATAGCTAAGTAAATTATGGCTTAGTATAAATTTAAATATCTTTCTAAAGGAAAACATCTATTCATGACAGATCAGAGATTCATAGCTAGGTTTGTCTGACACCAAAGGGTATGCTTATTACTACTACATAATATAATATATGAATAGAAAGATATTGCTATTTTCCTATAAGCAGAGTTGTTTCTCCTTTCTGGGAGAAGTACAAGCAAGGAAGATTACTGAGTAACTCCTAGAAACAAACACTAAGTCAGGCAAGTTGTCTTCCTCTTCTTTCCCTAGAGTGGCCAGTCTGTGTTTGCCTTATAGGGAACTGGTGCTAGTTTATACTACCAGTTAATTAAGTAAACCAGCCTCTTGAAAGGAAAAGAAAGGCAGTTGAACCATGGGCTGTTCTAGTAGTAACTATTTTCTCTGTATAGACTCTCCCTTGTTTCTAGAGAGTCCTATGCACCAGGGCCAGATCCCATGGCATCAATATAGTGAGACCATGTTCAACCTCTATTCTGGAGCTTCTGAAATATATATATTAGACTTGTTGTACTAAGAAAAAGTCATGTCAAAGGAACAGACTAACAGTGACCAGGAGGAAGGGGGGAAGTGGGTGATAGGGGAAAGAAGGGGAAGGATTTAGTCAATGAACATGAATAAATGACCCATGAACATGGACAACAGGGTAGGGATTGACTGTGGGAGCAGGGAATGAGTGGGACAGGGGAGAGCAAGGGGGGAAAATTGGGACAATTATAATAGAACAACAATAACATTGAAAGAAGAGAGAAAGAAAGAGAGAAGAGAAAAAAGAAAAATCAGTCATGTGACAGGGAGGTCACCACTTCTATTTTTATTGTCACATGTACCTTTGGTCCATACTCTAAATACATAATGTGATTATCTATAGCTTCTCGGGTTCTTGACTGCGATGCAAGTAAAGGGCAGCTCATTTTGAAAATCACTGATAACAGTGGAATACAAAAAGGCCACCACTGGATTTCCCAATCTGTCCTCTAGTGTCCACTGTCTTTATCTCTATTGCCTCCAAAGAGGGATAACAGCATCTTATTTTGTTTTCACATTTGTAGGTAGATGTGTTTTGAGTCAATGATTTGATATCGTCATTCAATATCATGACATATGCACTCAATCTAGGAAAAAAATCTTTGATATTCATGGTCAATGGATGGGAACCACTTGTTTTCCAGTATTACATAAATTTATTCTATTTTCATATTATTTTATTATAATATTATTGCATACAATCCTTTTAAGAAGCTTATGGCCGGTGTTATTACCACATTTTAACATGAAAATAAATGGAAACTCATGGTGGCTGAGATGTTCCAGGTCACAGAAATGAGAAATGGCAAGTGAGAGTGTGCACCCTGGCCTGTATGGCTCCTTCTTTGCACATTCTCTAGTCCTTTATGAGATACTACCTGCCACACATATTTCCAAAAAAGAGAAGTGTGCATCATGGGGGAAAAAAGTGCTGCGGCAGACAAAATTTTTGAATTTAAATGTCTGGTTAGTACCTCACAGATTATGTGATCTTAGTCTCTTTTAAACTTAATATATCATTTATAAAACATTCAAATTATCGTGATGAATTCAAACATTCTCAGATAGGCAACAATACCTGAAAATCAAAATATCCAAATAAACAATTTCTTCTTTAAAATCTGGTCTTCGTTTTTCTTCCAATCGTTAACACATAACAGCATCAACGATCTAAGCTTGAAGCTAATTATCTTTGACTCTTTTCTCACCTTCATTTTTAATGTTACCAAGAGATATGAATTCTAACCCTACCTATCACAATTCTAATTCCAAACTACCTATCACAATATTTTGTTTTTTTATTTATATTGCCAAAAACAGTTTTCTATTCTCTAGATAGCTGTGATTACCTCCTTACTGGTCCCAGGCAAGAAATGCTTCCAAAATAATGTTTCTAAATTCTAAAGTCATTTCTTCAACAAACTGGCCATAGCCAAGTTTCAATTCTAAATATTAGTGACCATGTATCTTCTACTGAAGAAAAAGTGAGGTATTCTCTGCTACTAAGAACATGTTCCCCATTCTCATAGTATGTGTTCACACTGGCGTTTCAGCCTCTAATGCTTCTCTCTGTGTGTCTGCCTGCATGAAATTTTAAAGACAGAACTCAGCTACCACTTCTTCACATAGAGTGTTATCAATAAGTTTAGATAGATATAACTGTGCATTTGTTTTACTTTATTATAAAAATTTATTTTTGTTAATTGCATTAATATATTACTAAACTCTGCCTTGAACTAAAATGATTGAATATAAGCTATTACCAAGCATAGAACAGCATAAAAAACACTATATTACTGCATCCCAAAGTCCTTGAACATCATGAGTTTAAATTTGTTGAAGATTATTTTCCCCATAATTATCTTTGTCACATATTTTCATTTTCAAATCATTTTTTTAAAGTCCTGTCTGGTCTGCCTATTCTGGAAGGATTCACTTTAAGACTGCACATATGAATGTGAGAATTCATCAAGCAATTGCCAGTGAGGTCCAGAAAACAAATTAAGATGTGACTTTGAGAAATAGGACCAGTCAAATAAAATTCTAGAACTGGGCAAGCAAGATACTTGTTGTTTCTTTGGGAAGACTCTCAATCCCAAGCCTGAAAATGATGAATTGTTGGTCTCTGTGAAAAGAAGCTCATGCATCTTGAGTTCTAGTTGAAAAGTAGCCATATGTATGCATCAATTTAGTCATAATTTTCTAGTTAACTACATAACACATAAAAATTATTATGTGTTCTGTTTGATTTTTTAAAAATCTGAGTGCACAATATTTCCTTAAGCATGTCTACAATATAAGTTATAAATCAAAGCACATGTGTTTGGCATTACAAAACTGATAATTCAAGAAATTTTAAATTTTTGTTGGAGTAATAAATGGTTAGTGGTTTCACTTTTGAATGATGCAATATTTAATTAATTTAATAATATTTATTACTTTAATACTAAGTAGGTTTCCACTAGGATTTTCTTAAGATACTTTAATAATTTAAATTTATGAACCAATTAGCAGTTTAGGTAAAAGAAATCTACCCATGTTGGATTCTAAATTGTACAGGAAACATGTCAGATATAGAGCATAATATACTGTTAAAAAGAAATGTGATGTTTTAAAGTAGGATCATTCTGAAAATTATATTTGAATTACTATATCTCTAAACAGATGTCATAGGAAAATTAAACTGAAATGTAGACAAAGTAATATATAGGAGCAGGAAAAATATCACCTGATGATGCAATTATTTCACATACTTTAAGATACAATTTTTAAATAAGATTTTATCTGAGTACATTAGATTATTTATAGTACATGCAAGGATAATCTCTAAAATTATTACTATAGTTTAATCTGTTAAAATATCAAAAAAAATCAACATCATAGGATGCTACTATAATTAAGGACTGGTTTGTGAGTGATTCTATTTTTGGCTTTTATTTACTAGTGAAACCTATAGAATGATCACCTGGAATTTGTCCTTTAGTCTCTAATTTGTACAGTATCAGAATGAATAGAATTTGCTGCAGAATCAGTTATAGTGTCAAAGTAATTTATTTTCCCCCTTAACATAAAATTTATATTTTTAATGTAGCAAAACCTTTAAAATGAAAAGAAAATACGGTGATGTTCCCTGTGGTCAATGCCTAAAGTATTAATGGGACATCTAGACGTTCTCCCTAAAGTAAGAGAGCCAGCAAACTTCAAATGCCCCTGCTGCCTTAGACTACTAGTATTTCAAACCAAAATCACTTAGCCCTTATTTAGAAAAGTGGTAATAACACTTCAAGTGTTATTTGAAGTCCTCAAGTATTTAATAAATCTGTATTCAAATGTTATAGTTAATTGCTATAGCATATACCAAAAAAAGTGTGCTTAATGCACTAAACCAAGCATGTTGTATATACATATGTGTTATATTTGTGGAAGATTTCAAAACATCTGAAACCAGAAAAGACTGGCATGCCTGCTGCCTGTCACATACCAAACCCAATGAGAAGGGACCTTCTTACATTTTCATTTCACACCAGCCTTTTTATAACAGAAAACAAAGTGCAGTTTTGAAATTCAGGGGACATTAGATTAAAAACTGTAGTATTCTCACCCTGGGCAGTTAGCTGTTCCCAGGGCAGACTGTAGTCTGTCTCTCCCTGGAACACAATGGCCTGGATGCCTCTACTTGTTCCTCAGCCAGTAATCTTTAGCAGCACCTCAGGGATCCAGGTATTTCTCCCAGGAGCCAGGATGGGCCTTATCTATAGTTTCTGAAACAATAGCTCTAACATATGCATAACCTACTAGGCTTATTAACTATTTACCTCAACCTAATATTTTCCAACTTTTGAGTCCCCTATCACATTCACTAGATATCCTTGAATATTTTATCATGAATTTTTATTTAAGATTCTATTGAAATGTTAGTATATGTGTGCCCCTAAATATTTTATGCAAAAATTAGGTCACTATAGCATACTCAATACTGTTTAGGTATTGTAAACTATAATTAGTTGAGATGGAAATTCTTAAACATTTAAAATACCTGAAATCAATTTTTAAAAATTTAGGAAAAGAAGCATGGTAGAACTTTCATTTTCAGTTTGCAAATATTAATATAAAGGGCTTAGAAGTAATCACTGCCATCCTTACAATAATGGAAAACCTGGGAAACTGAAAATCAGTGACTTTTTTTGGACCCATTAGAGAACTGAAGTCTAGGGGGCAAACTGCCACTCTGAAACATAGAGAAAAAGGTAAATCACCACTGAGATCTGCTTATCTACAGCAGAAATTGCTGGAGCTAAAACTTGGCAGTAACACTTAAATGACAATTTTGATAAATTGCTATACACTGATTGTAGACTAACAGGACAGTGAAAAATTTCCTGGTATCCTCCTGATTGTGGGGTCCATACTTTCATGAACTTTCCTTCCAGGAACAAATCCATTATTAAGGTAAAGATCTAAGAAAGATTCACTGTAGTCATGACAAAGTAAGGAGGAATAGATGTGAAATACATCTAGAGCATCCACCATAATAAAGGCCCACCCTCCATAGGACAGTACTATATCAGGGCATAATGTTGAAATATTCAACACTTACTCCAACTGTGGAGAGGAATTCCTCCCAACTATAGTCCCCACTAGATTTATTATCTCATGCAAGGATAAAAAATAGTATGGCTCACAATATCAAGAAAATAGACTGAGAACACTGCAATCAGGAATGTGGGGGACAGAAACACTTGAGAAGGTCAGTACCCTGAGATGGAGGCCCACTGAAAGACTAGCACTTAATTGGACTATAGAATGCTCCCCTTCCCCATAATCTACCACCACACTGATGCTGCTCCAGTAGATTATAGCTGAAAAAGATGCAAGATGTATGCTGTCCTTGAGAAGAGTTTTTACAGAAGCCCCAAAGTCAAGAGGGGAAATAAATATAGGATATTACAAGAATTTGAAGCCTCTGGCACCTACTGCTACAACAAACATTAAACACAACCCAACTCCTAGACAGCTTAGCATAAACACTCACACTAAAAGCCTACTTACTTCAGTTCCTATTATCCAATATAAACCTGTCTGGTCTACAACAAAAAAAAATGTTAAAGGCCTGTCAAAGAGCAAGAACAAATGTCTGAAGAGACAAAGCAATCATCAGAACCAAACTGATTTAACACAGATGCTGGACTTAGGAAATTTAAAATAATTATAATTAATATTTTAAAGGCTCCAATGAAAAAGTAGACAACATGCAATATTAACAGAGTAATATTAACAGAGAGATGAAAACTACAATGAATCAAAAGTAAATGCTAAAAATCAGCAACACAGCAAGGAAATGCAGAATGCCTTTGATGGGCTCACTAGTAAGCAACACGACTAAATAACCAGTGAATTTAAAGGCATATGAATAAAAGTTCTAGAACTACCAAGAGTGAACTATAATGTAAATTACAGATTTTGAGTGATGATGTGTTAAGACGGGTTCAAAGATTATAGCAAATGTACCACTCTATTATATACACATTATGAGGAAAGTTGTATGTGTGTATGCTAGGAGGTATGTATGCGTGTATGCTAGGGAACTTTATGTACCATCTTCTAGATTTTGCTGTAAAACTAAAACTGCTGTAAAAAAAAATAAAGTCTATATATATAAACAGCTTCCCAATCTTAAATACAAAGAGAACAAAATAAAAATAAGAAAGAATTGTGGGATAATTTCAAAAGTTGTAACATACCTATAATTGGAAGGGGAGAAGAAAAAAGGAAGGAATGAAACAGAAAAAATATTTTCAGTAATAATGGCTGAGCACCTATTAAAATTAATGGCAGTGACCAAAACACATATTATTGAACACCAAACAGGATAAACAAGCAAGCAAAATTTTACCCAGGTATACCATATATAAGCTATACAACACCAAACGAAATAGTGGAAGAATCAAGAGATAAAAAAAGAACAATAATTATAGTAGACATCTCATTACAAACCATGGAAAAAGAATTGAGAAAAAATATTTAAATAGCTAAAAGAAAAAAATATGGCAACCTGAAGTTCTATATCCTATAAAATTAGTATTCAAAATAGAGGAGAAATAAAGACATTATCAGACTAATCAGAAACATGACATTCATTACTAGCTGACTTGTCCTTTATGAAATATTAAAATATTTTCAGGCAGAAGAAAAATAATACAGGTCAAAACTTTACTCTGTATAAAGACAGGAATATCAGAGAAGGAATAAATAATATTAAAATAAAATATTTTTAATTTTTTAATTCCTAACTGATCTAAAAGATAATAATTTGCTTAAAGTAATGCTAGCAAAAATGTATTGGGTGGTTATAGTGTATAGGTAAGTGAAATAAATGACACAAATTGCTATAGACTGAATTATGTCCCCCTAAAATTTATGTTAAAGCCTTAATAATATCCAATTTGATTTATTTAGAGATAAGGCCTATAAGAAGGTAATTAGGGTTAAATGAGGTAACAAGGATGGGACTCTGAGCCAACAGGATTAGTGACTTTATAAGAAGAAACACTGGAGTGCTTGGGATCTCTCTCTGCCATATGAAGGCATAGCTTAGATACATACATACATACATACATACAAATACATATATATATATATATATATATACACACACATAAGCACACATATATATATGCCAGGAAGAGAGTTCTCATGAAAAATCAAGTTGGCTACCACCTTTTTCTTGGACTTTCCAATGTCCAGAACTAGGAGAAAACAATATTCTGTCATTTAAGCCACCCAATCTGTGGTATTTAGTTATAGTGGTCCAAGCAGACTAACACAGTAGTATCACAAGCAACAACAAGTATGGGGAATATTCTGAGTAGCTGTACTACATTTGAAGTGGTATAGTATTTTTTAAAGGTGGACTTAGATAGAATGCATCTTGTAAAATCTAGGGAAATCACTGGGAAATAGTTTTTTTAAAAGCACAATTGAGCCTTGGCTGGTGTGGTTCAGTGGACTGAGCACTGGCCTGTGAAGCAAAAGGTCGCTGGTTGAAATCCCAGTCAGGGCACATGTCAGGGTTGCGGACCAGGTCCCCAGTTGTGGGTGTGCAAGAGGAAATGGATTGGTGTTTCTCTCACGCACTGATGTTTCTTTCCCTCTCTTTTTCCCTCCCTTCCCCTCTCTCTGAAAAGTAAATAAAGAAAATCTTTTTTAAAAATAGTACAATTGATATACTGAAAAAGGAGATAAAACTGAATCATATAAGACTTCAAAACCAGAGGAAGCAGAAAAAGTGGTGAGGAGGGAGTAAACAAAGAGCAAGGGCAATGATAACAATGACTACAAAGAGTAGATAATAATCAACTATAACAATGAACAACTATCACTTTATGTGAGCATGATCTGAAAACATCAACTGAAAAACAGAAATTGTCAGAGTGCATAAAAATAAAACAAAAGAAAACAAAATCCAAAGATATGTTCTGTGCAAGTAATACACTTTACATTTAAAGACTACATATGCTGAAAAGTAAAGGGTTGGAGAAAGATATGCTAATACCAATGCAAAGAAAGCTGAAATAACTTTATTAGTTTCACATAAAGCAGATTCAGAAGATTATCAGGGATAAAGAAGAGCACTGAATAATGGTAAAAAGGTCAATTCTTCAAAAGACATGAAAGTGCATATGTACTTATGAACAGAGCATCAAAATACAGGATGAAAAAAAATATGGTCAGAGAAATCAACATCCCTCTGTCCATAGTAGGTAGATTAATTCAGTACATTTGAATGACCTGAACAGCAATAAACTTGATCTAACTGACATCTATAAACTACTCCACTCAATAGCAGGAAAATATTTATTTTTCTCAAGCTCACATTAATATTTACCAAGACAGACCACATTCCTGGCCATATCTTAGTTTTAAAAGAATAGAAATTACACAAAGTATGTTCTCAGCCAAAAATGGAATGAACTTAAAAATCAGTAACAAAAAATAGATGAAAATCCTCAATAATTTGCAAAATAAACAACACATTTCTAAATAACTAATGCGTCAAAGAAGAGGCCACCCCCAAATTTTTTAAAAATATTTTAGCTGAATGGAAATTAAAATACAACTTAACTATAATTTGCAAAAGGCAGCTAAAGTGTGGCTTAAAGGGAAATGTTAGGAATTTAGAAAAGTCCCTGATCCTTCAAGCTCTCCCCAGACCAGGGGAAATCTTAAAAACCAAGTGATAACTCCAAAACAATTTGTTCCCCTCTCTTAGAGAAAAGCATTACATCCACATCCAGAAACCTAGAAGACTGTCTCAGGATAGCCTCCCAAGACGGAAGGAGGAGCTTCTCACTGAGCTGCTAGAGCCACCTTGCACCGGGCCCAGTCTCCTCAATTTCCAGGCTGGTCCTCTGAAGGCCAGAGGGGAGATGTCACCAAGACTTCAAAAAAAAAAAAAAAAAAAAGGCCAATGTCTAAGTCTTGAAGGAAAGGGCCCCAAGGCAAGAATCTGACTTCTCTGAAGATGCTACCGGCAAAAGGCCGCAGCCACCAAAGGAACTGGAAAGGGATCCAGTGTGAAAGCTTCCCAGAACCAGAGGCGAGGCAGGAAAAATTCCCTGACAAGGCTGTAAGGGTCCCATTCTCCCTCGCTGGTGGCCTTACAACCTGGACTAGGACAAGCTGGGTGACCCAAATTTTAATCAGTTAGAGATGACAATGAAACCAAGCTCCCCAGGTCCCCCCCTACCCAAGCAGCCTCGCCTGACATGAGGCCACGGAGAACTGACCTCCAAGCCAGCAGGTGCTTTCAGCTTCAGGGGATGACAGTCCTGTTGAGTGGACCGTGGAGTGAGATACCTAGGGAACAGCAGAGGAAGGAGGGAACCTCAAATTCTTCAGGCACACCTGCTCACGCCAGCAGTTGGGGTGCACCCCCTCCTCTGCAGGGTTCAGGGCCTGCTTTGGATTTGAATGAGGAGCATTCTGGGGCCCAGTTGACGCTCTAGACATGGGGACCAACATACATTATCTGGAGCAGTTGGTACTTTCCATTTAAGGAGCTGGCCTTGAGGAAACAGTCCTTGTATCTCACGTTCCACCGGCTCCGGAAGGCAGAAAGACCTGGGAAGGTGCCCCCGCCCCCACCTCCTGTGTGCACAGGAGCGCCTTCCTCTAGATCTCTGTCTGAGGTGAAACTAGTGGACTTGACTTGGGGAGTTCCAGAAGTTCCTGTGCCGGGCCCACCCGCGTGTGTTCTGGGGCCCGGCTCCCGTTCTGCCCACGCAGCCCATCGTGAATGGGCTGCAGTACCGGCAGAACAATACAGAACTGGCAGTAGAAGCAATACAAAAGGAGAACCTGTTTCTGTAGAGCCGGTGTGAGGAACTTCATGTGAAGAACCTGGAGATGGAGCGAATTGTAGACTGGTTTGAGGGGACTGGACACCAGAAGATGGAGACTCAGAAGAAAAAGGAACTTGGTACAGCCAAAGTCCAGAAGGTTCTGAAAGAAGAAGATCAACTTACTGCAGTCCTGAGCTCCATAGAGAAATCTTTTTCCGAACTCTTCAAGTGGTTTGAGAAACAGAGGGTGATCAAAAGCTAGGCATGGATGAAGGACAAATTGTTGCCAAAATGTCTTGAGGATTACATAGAAGAATTGAAAAGGAAGGCCAGAGATACCTAATCCTGAAGTCCCACACAGAGAAGAAACTCAAGCTGGCAAATGAGAACAATGTCCAGAGCCAGACCAGAGACGCCTTGGCCTTCCAGGTGATCTTGAGGAAGGAGCAGATGTGCATTCACTTGCTAGAGAAGACCACTGCACAGAAGACAGAGGAAAATGATGGACTGACCAGAGTTCGTGACGTGGAAGTCAGGAGATGGGGGAAGGGGAGCAAAAATTAACTCCGAACTATAATCTGTGCACATAGACACATAAAAGGTATGACTATATTTTAAAGAAAAAAAGTATGACTATATTTAGTCATATAGAATATTGTTTTAAATAGACATTAATGCAGTTCTTGACAGTGTATGATCTATTATGGTTTATCTTAAATGCCAGAGGAATGCTACAAGATCTAGGTCTCCTGAACTTTGCTGTAGATTACTTCTAATGTCAGAATGTGAGGCATCATTTGAGTAAGTATTAAAACTTAAAATAATAAACAAGCTTGCCACTTGGCTTATACCAAGATCCTAATATTTTCACAACTCTTCTTTATACTAATTTTAAAATGGAAGAGTAAAAAAAAAAGAGGGGGACGATACAAATAAATGTAGATAATCATAAAAATGATTAAAATAAAATAATAAAAAACAGAACAAATTTAGAACTGTGTAAACAAGTCTGTTTTAAGTATAGGTTTTAAATTCTTTACATGTGGACAATACAATATCTTTTAATGACTTTGCAAGTCCAGGAAAATACAGCATACGTTTGCTAATCTGAACCAACAATTTAAAACAATTCATGTTGGTGCCAGGTGGATTCTTGAAATATCTGTGAGGTCACTGTGTAAAGTATATGCTGTAAAGTCTAATCACTATACTGTATACCTGAAACAAATACAAAATATTATTGATGGTAAACTTTCAATGAAAAATAAAATAAAATAAAACAATCCAGTTGAGGGTTTAACTCATTTGTCCCATAAGCATTAAAAGAGACTTTTTCCCCATAAAATAGCTTGACAAAGTTGTGCTATTTACCAAGATCCAAGTGCAATTAAAAGGCTAGTAGAGTACATGTATATCTAGGTCAGGAGCTGTCCTTTGTTCTACATAATGGGCCACTGAATAAAAAGTTATTGCAGTAAAATCTATACTTAAAACTTTTAGTAAGGACAAATTTAATATAATAAGTAGGCATCATAATGAAATCAACTCTCACACACCCACCGTACAGTTTTAATAATTATCAAATCATGAGACGCATGAACTCATCCATCTCCCAACTCCACATCATTATGAAACGAATTTCAGACACTGTCATTTCATCCACCTGTATTTCACTGTATCTCTCACTGATAGTTTTAACAAGCATACTCTTAATAGCAATATTAGAAGAAAAAGTTGATTCTTATTATATTTATCTTTACCTAGTCAAATTTCCAAATGTCTCATAATGTCATATTTCTTTTTGACTGTTTAAATATCCAGATAAAGTCCACATTTTTGTGATTAGTTGATATGCCTCATATTTCTTTAATTTTCTTTTTCCCCCAAGTTTTTAAAACTTGGAAAATTTTTTAAAATTACATAAAACCTCTGCCAGAAGAAATTTATTTGAATTTATTGAGTCATAAACAAAATTATTTTTATCCTAGAAGAAATCATTCATTTTAATATGTGTACTTTATAGATAAAGGAACTCATGCACAAATGAATTAAGCAATTTTTCCCAATGAGTGTGTCAAAGTTCAAAGTTTAAAGATAGTGCCATATCTACTCTTTCCTACTCCAATGCTTTTGTTTCACTAGACCACAGTAGACCACATACTTTTTAATTTACTTTTAAATTTGAAATTCATGAGTTCCTGTATGTTCTATAAATGTAAAACCATAACAAGGCTATGTACTATTTTTCCAGGGGTACATATTATTAGTAAAGGAGGGAAATATAACTAATAATTATTGGTGGGTCTGCTTTAAGCATTTGAAATAGGTGTCTTTCAGCCAATAGTTTTCAGATCATTTTTACTTGAAATTTATTCAAATAAAATTTTATACGATCCCATAGACTGTACAGAGAACTCTTACAGACTTTTTCCTAAATACTAACCCTCAGAGATTACCTGGACAGAATTTTCTTCTCTGATCATGTTAAAATCACTCTAAAACATTCTACTATCATGACAATTCTTGAATGGAGAAACTGAACAGAATTTCATTCTTTGTTTCCAAAAATTGTATTAATTGAAATGAGCCTCCTCTCAGGACAGAAGGAATACATTTTGTCCATTAGTTTCAACATTTTGAAGGCAAAAAATTGCTTCTAGGCATATCATTACATACTGGTGTGCCTATTCATTTTCTCCTGTCACCAGAAATACTTGATCTCCTGCCTGCACTTCAGCTCTTTTCTATTCAACATATGATTAGCTATGAGATGGATCAGAGAGATACAGCAGAATGAAATTATGCAACATATGCATTTGCACTGATTTTTCAGAGAATGGATATTTGCTGCCTAATAAATCAAGCCTGTGAAGAAATCCCCATTTCACAATTAGTATAATACTCTGATGCCCCCATGTATCAGAAAATAAAGGACAAATACTTTCCATAATTAAACCTTTTTCAAGTTTACTTCTTAAATATTTGCCACTGTAGCCATATAAAATCAGGGTGTTCAAGCTCTAAGGAGAAGGACCATTAATGATGGATAATGCAAGTACTGAAAAGAACACATTA
Organism: Tonatia bakeri; assembly: GCA_004024845.1. Lineage (NCBI taxonomy): Eukaryota > Metazoa > Chordata > Mammalia > Chiroptera > Phyllostomidae > Tonatia > Tonatia bakeri. Next base: position 87,949 of record PVIA01004503.1, read on the forward strand.
AATTAGACAAAGGTAGCCTATTACATTTTGAAATTCAGGGAGTTTTCTACATTTAAAAATTTTTCTTTAAAAAAGTCATCTCACATTTTTAATTTATAATGCATATTAATTTCAAACATGTGAAGGATATAATTACAGGCTGTCATAAGGAATGCTATCAATGTTTAAAATGGATTAATTACTAGTCACTGCTAAATATTCATTTTAAAAAGTATTTTTATAAACAGCAATTGAAATTGTGAATGTTTGATTTATTCTCCCCTTTTTAAAATTTTTTATTTTTGACATTCAATATTATTTTATATTCGTTTCAGGTGTACGGAATAGTGGGCAGACAATTATATAATTTGGGAAGTGCTCACCACGATAATTCTAGTCCCCAGCTGGCACCACACTCATACGTAGTTAATACAGTGTTACTGACTCTATTCCCTATGCTTATTTTACATCTCTGTGGCTGTTTTGTAACTATCAATTGGTACTTCTTAATCCCTTCACCATTTTTACCTATCACCCCTACTCTCCTTCCCTATGGCAACCATCAGTTTGTTGTGTCTATGAATCTGTTTTATTTGTTCATTTATTTTGTTTATTACATTCCATACATTAGTAAAATCATATGGTATTTGTTTTGCTCGGTCTGACTTATTTCACTTAGTATGTAAAACCCTGTAGTTTCATCCATGTTGTCACAAATGGTAAGTTTTATTCCTTTGCATATATGTACTACTTCTTTATCCAATAGTCTGTTGATGGGTGCTTGGGTTGTTTCCATATCTTGGCTATTGTAAATAACACTGCAGTGACCATAGGGGTACATAAACCTTTTTGAATTAGTGTTTTTGATTTTTTCAGATATATGCCCACAATTGGAATTGCTGGATAATACAGTAGTTTTATTTTTAATTTTTTTGAGGTATCTCCATACTGTTTTTAGTGGCTGCACCAATTTGCAATCCCATCAATAGTGCACAAGGGATTCCTTTTCCTCCACATCCTTGCCAACACTTCCTTGTTAATTTATTGATGATAACCATTCTGACAGATGTGAGGTGATATCTCATTGTGGCTTTAATTTTCATTTCTTTAATAATTAGAGATGTTGAGCATCTTTTCATATATTCTCTTTGGAGAAGTGTTTATTCAGCCCTCTGCTCACTTCTCAATTGGATTTGTTTGTTTGTTTTTTAGTGTTGAGTTGTATGAGTTTTAATCTTAAATTTTGGATATTAACTCTTTATTGGATGTATCATCAGCAAATATCTTCTCCCATTCAATAGGATGTCTTTTTGTTTTATTAATGTTTTCCTTTGCTATGCAAAATCTTTTTGATTTGATGTAGTACCAATTGTTTATATTTCTCCTTTGATTTTTTTCCCCAGAAGACAGATGAGAAAAAATATTACTAAGAGCATTATCAGAGAGTTTACTGCCTATGCTTTCTTCTGAAAGTTTTATGGTTTCAGACCTTACCCACTTCTTTTGATCATATTTGTAAAAGTATATTGGTCTATGGTTAAGAATCATTATATTAATATAAATCCCTTTTATATTAAAATATTTTATAATTTTCTGTTTTCATTGCAGATTTAGTTAATAACACCCATTCTTAGGATAAATCAAGTCAGATGCTTAACATCATAAAAATACTTTGTTTTCTATCTCTTCTGATAAATTTAGCTTATATGCAATTTTTGGTACAGTTTCACTAAGAGAACATGCTTTTTTTCCCCAAAAATGTCTACATACAAATTTATATATTAAAATGTATAAAGTATAAAATATAAATTTATATATTGAAAATCATGCTGAAGTTGAATCTGTAAGACACTAAAATACTTATTGATTCAAAAAATGTAGGCAACTTTAAATAAGTATACAAATTAATAGATCACAAGACATATCTGATAAAAATATATAATTTGACTGATAGCTAAGATGATCCACAAAAATGATCAATCACCTTGCTCAGTATGAAGCATAGCTTGAGGTAAATACGTATTGAAACAGTAAAAAAAACAATGATTTATATGGTCAGTTTTCAAAGCCTATTCCTTATAATCCATAAAACTAAAATTTATCTAGAGAAAACACTTTCTTTCAACTATTAGTATATTAATACCCTTGAATTCTCAGCAAAGGCATTTGTAGGGTCTTGCTTTGGAGAGATCTTATTGTTCCATTTGTTTTACTCAGAGTCCATTCAATAATCTAAAGTTGTTTCACTATATCAAACATTTTTTTATGGATGTCCAAGGTAGATTGACAGTTTATTCATTTTTCTCTACTAGTCTATAGGATAAGTACTTTATTTCAGATGTTTTTGTACTTTTTATAAAAATTTAACTGCCTTCTGCCCTGGCTGGCATAGCTCAGTGGATTGAGCGCGGGCTGCGAACCAGGCATCGCAGGTTCGATTCCCAGTCAGGGCAATGCCTAGGTTGCAGGCCATGTCCCCCAGCAACCGCACATTGATGTTTCTCTCTCTCTCCCTCTCCCTTCCCTCTCTAAAAATAAATAAATAAAATTAAAAAAAATTTAACTGCCTTCTAAACTTACCAAATTCTAAAATCATTCTATCAAAGTTACATATTTACCGTTCTAGTGAGTACTTTACTCCTATCATTCTCTTCCTGATTTACATGCTATCTTTTTTATATTTGAAGTCTATCTTGTGTTAACCCACAGAAAATCCATTATTGCTTCTGATAATGAATATTTGGGTAGATCTATAGCTATAATTAACATTTTCCTTTTTCATCAGATCTTCATATATCTCAGGCCTCCTAATTGAGTTCAATTTCCTTTTTAATTTTATTTAGTGAGTTCCTCTTGGTAACAAACTCATTCTATTATTATATTATTGTTTTGTTTTGAAAAATGGGTTTGGTTGTTCAATTCTACATGGGCCGTTTTGTTTTGTTTTGTTTTCCTTAGGTTGTTGTAGTTAAGTGCTGCTTCCTCTCCTTTGACACTGAAGAAGTCAGCTATTGTTGACTGGCTTGTGACTGGCTAAAGTGAACTGGCTTTACTCTCAGGCTGCCTCTGAGATTCTTCTTTGCTTTAGTGTCCTGCAGTTTCATTTTGATACTGTATGTTTAGGTGAGAATTTCTTTAAATTCTCCCATCTTGAAATCCAGTGGACTATTTGGGAGGCAATGTCTTTGTTAAGAGGCAATTCTCAATGGGTCCGTCTTATACTTCTGTATATCTTATGAAGAGATATAGGCAACTTTGTTCTATGTTGTCTTTTTAGGGATGTCTTCATAGAAAACAGCCTTGGAATATAGAAAATGTCCTTCTTCAGATTAATGGACAAATTTGTTTCTTGATCAGAATAACAAAAACACTGTGTTTCTCCAGGCAAACATGGGATAGGGTTACTAACATCACCTTTAAGAATTTTTGTCCCCAAAGCTCAGAGTTCCTCAGCTATCACACAATCCACTATGCACACTATATCTTGTCAGAATTAGAGGTCAAGAAGAACTTAAACAAACATGAATCCAAGATTTCTACCATTCCATGAGTAATAAAATCTTCTTTCTCTGACTGGGAATCTTGTGTCCCTCTTGTGTCCCCCTGTCAACTTCTATAAAACTGTGGCGGACTAACTTATTAGCTTACAAGTAGAGTAAAATCTCAAACCCTTCAAAGTTCTTGACAGACTTTTATCAGTCTGCAGGATTCTTAGCAATTATTTATTTGTACATTCCACTTCGTACATTTCTTTTTTTCCCTCTCCTTCTGGTACACCAATTAAATATTCTTAGTATGTTTATTCTATTTTTCTTCCTTGATATATTTTTCATGTGTTTCATCTTTTTTGTTGACACATTACATTTAATATCTTCAGATATATCTGTCTAGTTCATTAAAAATAAAATCTACTGTATTAGTCAGCTTAAGGCTGCTATAACAAACTGAGTGGTTTAAACAGAAATTTATGTTCTCACAGTTCTGGAAGCCAGAAGTTCAAGACAAATTTGTCATTAAGGTTGGTTTCTGGTGAAACTGCTCTTCTTGGCTTACAACCTGCTGCTTTTTCATGGTGACCCTCAAATGGCCTTTTGTCTGGGCACATACGACCCTGGTATCTCTTCCTTTTCTCATAAGGACACCAGACCTTTTGGATTAGGGCAAGGACCTTATGACCTCATTTAACCTTGATTACCTCCTTATCCCCAAGTACAAGTTCTATTTTCAAATACAGTCACATTGGGTATTAGAACATAAACATATAAATTTGTGGTAGGCAGGGGATAACATCTTTCAACCTATAACATCCACTAATGGTCATTTTTTATTTTTGTAAATATAGAACAGAGTATTTGGTGGTGGAGAGGGGCGGAAGGATGCAAAAGGAATTTATATATAGTGGATACTATTGGGAAGAACAAGAGATCAGTAGCTACTATTGGAGAGAACAAGAGATTACATTTCATTTTCTTTTATGAACTTCATGTTACATATTTCTGCATGGCTTTAATTTTTACCACATGGCAAACAGTTTCTAAGGTGACTCCCCATAATGTCAATATCCTGGTATTTATTCCTTGTATAATTCCTCACTCTAATATACTTCCCTCCCCTTGAGTGTGGAGGTCTATGGCTTGCTTCTAACCATTACAGTAAGTTGAAGGTGATAAAATGCCACTTCCATAATTACATTATATTAAAATAAGACATTTCACCTTATTTGCAGGCTCATTCTTTCTCCATTGACTGGCTTGATAAAATAAAGGACTATGTTGGCAAACCCATGTGCAGAGGAGATGACGGGAAGCCTGTAGACGATAGTAAGAAGCCAAGGTCTTCAGTCTCACAACTGCAAGAAAATGATTTCTGCAACAACCTGGGTGAACGAGAAAGCAAATTCATACTCTATCTAGTTTCCAGATGGGAACCCAGTCCTGGCCAACACTTTGATTGTAGCCTTGCAGAGTCCATAGCCAACTCATGACCCACAGAAACTATGAGTTATAAATGTGTGCTGTTTGTTGTGCATGGCTGTTTGTAAGAATTTGTTACACAGCATGGAAACTAATATATGCCATCTACATATAAACCTTTAAAGTAAAAAATACATTTGACAGAAAGTTATAACTCCATGTTTCAACAGGACAAATTGTCGGGATGGGTGGGGTAGGAAAAAAGGGTGCAGCTGGACTACAATCAAGATGGCGGCTGGGTTTTTTCGGGAAGATGGTGGCCTTGTTGGAGGAATTGTAATCCCCTTCCCCGGTGCATGGGGGAGAATTTGGCCAATCTGAGGAGGAACAGAACAGGGGACCACCGATATTGCAACATTTATGAAAATAGGACATCAAAAATTATAGCAGACATTGAATAAACAGATGGTAAGGAGACTGCTTCAGGATAATAAGGGCCCAAGGATCAGCGTGGGGACCAGGCCTGGTGCTCCTGGGTCTGTCTCAGGGCACCAGGGAGAGCAGAGTCACCGTTCCCTCCCCAGACAACAGGATTGAGCAGCAGCGGGGGAGGCCTTGTTGTTTGAAGGTGCAGAGTGGAGAGTGAGGACCAAGAGACAAGCGTGCAGGGGTTGTGGGCATCCATGCACAACCCGGGGAAGAGTGAGTACCCCAGTCTGTGCGACCAAGGGTGGCCTGGCCATGCGCATGCACCCCCAACCCGGTGAGTGTGTGGTTTTGCAGAAGACCGAGATCCCACCGCTGTGAACAAGGGAAGGGCACAGCGTTCATGAACTTCTGGAGCCTGTGGGGGTGATCTTGGGCAGGCACAGGCCCCACTGGGATTCCCGACTCTCAAACTGTGAACCCAGAAAAGACACAGAGCTTCGAGGGTTCCTGGGGCCCACGGCGGCAGTGAAGAGAAGTGCGCAATGACTCACAATCCCGGGAGAGTGCAACGTGAACCCGAGGAGAGGTGGTGCTTCATGCAAACATAGAGCCTGCAGTGGAGAAGTTGGGGGAGGGGCGCAACCCCTTTCTATGTCCGGAGCTTACGCCCTGAGCCCAAGGCAGCAATCGGTTCTGGGGAGAGTGGGTGGCTAGCCCTGGGGACAGTACCCTAGAGACTGACTGAGTTCTGACTGAGAAGGGTGAAAAGCATTCTAATTGCCCCTCAGCCTGCTAAACCAGCAAAACCAGAAAAATTGGTTTGGCCAGTTAGAAACCAACAAGAGGTGTGTTTGTTTGTTTATTTGCTATCATGCTGTTATTGTTTGATTGTTTGATTTTACCTTGTTTTTTTAAGTCACTTTTTATTTTTTAACTGATTATTTTTATATCTCTGAATTCCTTATGTTTCTCTTCCTTCCATCCTAGTGCTATTTCTTCCATTCCAAATTTATCTCTCCTGCATTTCATCTTCTGCTTTTTTTTTTGAGCCTGCAAATTACTGCAAATTTATATTATCCTTTTCTCACTTTTCTGACATTTTTTATTTTAATAGTATTTTGGTATTTTTTTTCTTTCTATACAATCTTCTTTGCTAGGCTGGTTATACTGTTGTTTGATAGGATCCCCTGTTATCTCATTCACAGTGTGTTGATAATTTACTGTCCCTCACTTGGGTTCCATTAGTACACCACTCAAGGTTCTATACTCCTTATTTTTCTTACATGGATCTCATAGAATCTGCAACAAGATTGTTGCTTCAATATTACTTTAAATAAGACCTATTTCATACACTTGTAAATACTACTTAACACCCCTCCCAGATCTCAGCCCACTTCGCAATTTCCTAAACTCTATTATTGTAAAGGTTATCTCTATTCTTTTATATATTATTCCTATTTACTATTCTTTATTCCCACCATACCTCAGAATCTGACCTCCCACAGCCTCACAGCTTTCTAGATACAATTAACAACGCTTTCCTCCCCAATAAGAGTCTTATCTGCTTTCCATACTTTCTAAAATGTGAATAGTGGGGTGGAAGATCATGGTTAACACTATATGTAGCCAAAGGATCTCCCATCTCTTCTCTACTGGCTGCTACTGTAAATATCATAGAATACTGGCTTGCTTTCTTAACCCATTTTGCCTTACTCCTCCAAATGACCACAAAAAAAGAGTAGGGTGAAGCTGTGAACACCAGGATACCCAAAAGAGACTACACCACTGAATCTCACAGGTATTCTACCACAGAAGTTCACACCACGAACCCAGGGAACCAGAACGGATCAAGTTAAGAAACAGAGGCTAACAAGAAGAGTCTCAGGAACAATGAGAAGACAAAGAAAGAATCTGCAAATGAAGGGAAAGGAGGACGCCTGAGAAGGAATGCTAAATGAAATAGAGGCAACTCAACTATCAGATATTGAGTTCAAAATAATGATTATAAGGAAGCTCAATGAGCTCACAATGAGCTTCCAGAAACTACAGGGAAGATACAAAGATCTCAATGCAAACTACATCAATATGAAAAAGGAAATAGAAACTATCAACAAAGGCCAAGAGGAAATAAACAATACAGTTTCTGAACTGAAGAACACAGTAGAAGGAATCAAAAGCAGGATTGATGAAGCAGAAGATTGGATCAGCGAATTGGAGGACAAAGTAGAAAAAACACGCACAAAGAGCAAGAAAATGAAAGGAGGTTCAGAAAGAATGAAGAGGGATTAAGAGTAATGCAAGACAATATGAAACGTAATAATATCCATATAATAGGGATACCAGAAGGAGAAGAAGAAGAAGAGCAAGGAATAGAAAACCTACTTGAAAAAGTAATGATGGAAAACTTCACTAGTTTGATGAGAGAAAAAGTCACACAAATCCAGGAAACACAAAGAGTTCCAATCAAGAGGAACCCAAAGAGGCCCACCTCAAGACACATCATAATTAAAATAGCAAAATTTCAAGACAAAGAGAGAATATTAAAGTCAGTAAGGGAGAAAAAGGAAGTAACATGCAAAGAAGCCCCAATAAAGCCAAGAGCTGATTTCTCAATGGAAACTCTTCAAGCCAGAAGGGAATGGCAAGAAATATTCCAAGTAATGAGAACCAAAGGTCTGCAGTAAAGGCTCCTTTACCCACCAAGGCTCTCAATTGATAGAAGGCCAAATAAGAAGCTTCCCAGACAAAAGAAGTCTAAAAGAATACACCTCCATTAAACCAGCTCTGCAAGAGATGCTAAACGGTCTTCTTTAAGAAAAGGAAGGAAAAGAGAAAGAGAAGCACACGTACATAAATGGCAATGAATAAGTTCCTATCAATAATACCCTTAAATGTAAATGGATTAAATGCTCCAATCAAAAGGCATAGAATAGCTGAATGGATAAAAAAAACATGACCCACACATATGCTGCCTAAAAGAGACCCACCTCAGGATAAAAAACCTGCACAGACTGAAAGTGAAGGGCTGGAAACAAATTTTCCAAGCAAATGGACTGGGAAAAAAAGCCGGGGTAGCAATACTCATTTCAGAAAAAATAGACTTCCAAAACAGGGCCATAAAGAGAGACCCAGAAGGTCACTTCATAGTACTCAAGGGAAGAATCCATCAAGAAGACACAAATATTGTAAATATATATGCATCCAACATAGGAGCACCCAAATACATAAAGAAAATCCTAGACAACCTCAAGAAAGATATTGACAGCAACAAAATTATAGTCGGAGATTTTAACACCCCACTGTCAAAAATGGGCAGATCTTACAAAATATCAACAAAGACATCGTGACATTGAATGATGCCCTAGAAGAAATGGACTTAACTGATATTTACAGAGCCCTCCATCCCAAAGAAGCTAAATACACATTCTTTTCAAAGGCACACAAAACATTTTCAAACATAGACCACATGATAGAACACAAAACAAGTCTCAGCAAGGTCAAGAAAATCGAAATCATACCAAGCATTTTCTCGGATCACAAGGGACTGAAACTAGAAACCAACCCGAAGGAAAAAAACCCAAAACACTCAAAATCACGGAGATTAAACAGCATGCTATTAAACAATGAATGGGTCAAGAATGAAATTAGGGAAGAAATCAAAAGGTTTCTGGAAACAAATGAAAATGAATTTACAACCCAAAACTTATGGGACACAATGAAGGCAGTATTGAGAGGGAAGTTCACAGCAATACAGGCATACCTAAAAAAGATAGAAACATTTCAAACAAACAACCTAACCTTACATCTACAAGAACTAGAGGAACAACAACAAAGACAGCCCAGAGCAAGTAGAAGGAAGGAAATAACCAAGATCAGAACAGAATTAAATGACATAGAGACTAAAAGCACAATTCTAAGGATCAATGAATCCAGGAGCTGGTTCTTTGAAAAGATAAACAAAATTGACAAGCTTTTAAGCAGACTCGTCAAGAAAAAAAGAGACAAGACCCAAATAAACACAATCAGAAATGAAAGAGGAGAGATTACAACTGATACCACAGAAATACAAAGAATTGTAAGAAATGACTATGAAGAACTGTATGCCAAGAAATTTGAAAACCTAGGTGAAATGGTCAAATTTCTAGAAAACTATAATCTTCCAAAACTCAATGAAAAAGAAGCAGAAAACCTGAACAGACCAATAACAGCAAAAGAAATTGAAGCAGTAATCAAAAAACTCCCAACACACAAAAACCCTGCACCAGATGGTTTCACAGGAGAATTCTATAAGGCATTTAAGGAAGAGCTAACTCCCATCCTTCACAGACTATTCCAAAAAAATCCAAAAGGATGGAAGACTCCCAAACTCTTTTTATGAGGCCAACATCATCCTAATTCCAAAACTAGATAAAGACACAACAAAGAAAGAAAACTTCAGGCCAATATCTCTGATGAACATTATGCTAAAATCCTCAACAAAACACTGGCAAACCTCATCCAACAATACATTAAAAAGATCATCCACCATGACCAAGTGGGTTTCATCCCAGGGATGCAAGGATGGTTCAATATTCGCAAATCAGTAAATGTAATACATGACATAAACAAAAGCAAAGACAAAAATCACATGATCATATCAATACTTGCAGAAAAGGCATTTGATATGGTACAGCACCCATTTATGATAACACTCAGTAAAGTGGGAATAGAGGGAGCATTCCTCCTCATAACAAAGGCCATATATGAAAGACCTACAGCCAACATCATACTCAATGGGCAAAAACTAAAATCTTTTCCACTAAGATTAGGAACAAGACAAGGTTGTCCTCTATCACAACTTTTATTTCATATAGTATTGGAAGTTTTATCCACAGTAATCAGACAAGAAAAGGAAATAAAAGGCATACAAATCGGAAAGGAGGAAACAAAACTGTCATTGTTTGCTGATGACTTATAGTGTACATAGAAAATCCTATAGACTCTACCAAAAAAATGCTTGACCTAATAATCGAATTTGGCAAAACAGCGGGATACAAAGTCAATATCCAGAAATCAAAGGCATTTCTGTACATCACCAATGAAACAGCAGAAGCAGAAATCAAGGAAAAAATCCCATTTGAAATAGCAAAAAGAAAAATAAAATATCTAGGTATAAACCTAACCAAAGAGGTGAAAGACCTGGATTCAGAAAACTATATACCACTGCGGAAAGAAATCAAGGAAGACACAAACAAATGGAAACATATACCATGTTCATGGATTGGGAGAATTAATATCATTAAAATGTCCATACTACCCAAAGCAATCTACACATTCAATGCGATACCTATTAAAATACCAATGGCTTATTTCACAGACATAGAACAAACTATTCAAAAATTTATATGGAACCATAAACGACCCCGAATATCTACTGCAATATTGAAAAAAAAGAGTAAAGTAGGAGGGATCACAATACCTGACACTAAACTATACTACAAAGCCACGGTAATCAAAACAGCCTGGTACTGGCATAAGAACAGGCACATGGACCAATGGAACAGAACAGAGAGCCCAGGAATAAACCCAAGTCTCTATGGTCAATTAGTATTTGACAAACGAGGCAGCGACCTAAAATGGAGTAAAAATAGCCTCTTCAACAAATGGTGCTGGGAGAACTGGACAGCAACATGCAAAAAAATGAAACTAGAACACCAACTTACACCTTACACAAAAATAAACTCAAGATGGATAAAAGACTTAAATATAAATCGTGATACCATTAAAGTACTAGAGGAGAACATAGGCAGGAAAATCTCAGATATATCACACAAAAACATTTTTACTGACATGTCCCCTAGAGCAAGAGACATAAAGGAAATAATAAACAAATGGGACCGCATCAAAATAAAAAGCTTCTGCACTGCTAAAGAAAACAGTATCAAAATAAAAAGAGAATCAACTGTATAGGAAAACATATTTGTCAATGATACCTCTGATAAAGGCTTAATCTCCAAAATATATAAAGAACTTACATGATCCCACTCTAAGAAGACAAGCAACCCAATTAAAAAATGGGCAAAGGAGTTGAACAGACACTTCTCCAAGGAGGACATACAGAAGATCCAAAATCACATGAAACGATGTTCAATATCACTAGCTATAAGAGAGATGCAGATTAAAAGCACAATGAGATACCACTTCACACCAGTCAGAATGGCCATCATAAGCAAAACAACAAACAACAAGTGTTGAAGAGGATGTGGAGAAAAGGGGACCCTAGTGCACTGTTGGTGGGACTGCAGACTGGTACAACCACTGTGGAAAACAGTATGGAACTTCCTCAGAAAACTAAAAATGGATCTGCCTTTTGACCCAGCAATTTCACTGCTGGGACTATATCCTAAGAATCCTAAAACACCAATCCAAAAGAACCTATGCACCCCAATGTTCATAGCAGCACAATTTACAATAGCTAAGTGCTGGAATCAACCTAGGTGCCCATCAGTAAATGAATGGATCAAAAAACTATGAAACATTTACACAATGGAATTCTATGCAGCAGAAAGAAGAAGGAGCTCCTACCCTTTGCAACAGCATGGATGGAACTGGAAAACATGCTAAGTGAAATAAGCCAGGCAGTGAAAGATAAATACCATATGATTTCACCTTTAACAGGAACCTAAACAACAAAACAAAGAAACAAGCAAAATATACTCAAAGACACTGCATTAGAGGACAGGCAGAAAGTGACCAGAGAAGAGAGAAGAGGGAGTTTCAGTGAAAAAGGGGAAGGGTTTACAGGAACAAAGTTAAAAGACACATAAACAAAAACTAGGGGGAGGGTTGTAATGGAAAGGAAGTTGGGAGGGAGGAGTGGGAGGGTTTGATTGGGAGTAAAGGGGAGAAAACTGTACTTGAACAATGATTAAAATAAAAAATAAAAAAATTTAAAAATGGTGGCTGGTCTACAATCAAGATGGCGGCTGAACTATAATCCAGAAGAGGTGGCTACGCAAATCCAGGAACTACCGATGATGTGCTGCATCTTTGTTCACAAGGGACCAATCCCCAGCTCCCAGGGAGAATCAACCCCAAAAAAAACCCACCATTTTTTCCTGCTGGGGTGGACTTTCTTGGGCCCCTGCTGTGTGGACCGAGACACTCTCACCTGGGCAGGCAAACCCCAAATAAAGCTTTATACTGCCTAACTTTGTGGCTGATTTAGCATTTATTTCCTCGGTGGAGCCTAAGAAAACCTTTCACAAATATTCACATACAACAATTTAAGTTTCTTTAAAATTATATATCTTTTTTATTTCCAAAATTAGCATTTTGTTCTGTTGCAAATATGCTTGGTCATTTCATAATCTGTTTCTGTTTATTCACAGTTTTAAATTTTCTTTTCATTCCTTTAAGAAGTACTTTTTAAAAACATTGTATGTGATAAATCCAATGTCTCACATGATTGTGATTCTGAGCCTTCTTTGTGTTGCTTCTGCCGAATCTCGCCTTTGATATTTTGTTATCTTGAGTTTTCTGATTTCCTGTAAGAAGGCTGACATTCTCTGGAACATTAAGTATGGGAATTATTTGAGGTCTGTGTGGAAATAGGTTTCTTTTGGCAGGCTCTGCTTTTGCTTCTTGCAGGCAATTAGGGCCACTACCAACTCAGTCACTTCAAACTAAATACAAAGCTTGAGGTTTTCAAAAACAATCAGATGGTGAAATTTCACGTTATGACTGGCACATAGTTATTGTTCCCCTTCTAGTTTTTTTTTTATTAAGTTTTGAGGTCAGCCTGACCACCCAGATTTTTGAAGTTTTCTATAATGTTTCTATTTCAACTCACATTTACTATCAAATTACTATAGTCAATGTGTTTCCCCCAAATTCTTCAGAAACTACACTCAAGAGACACCAATAAATTTTATGTTCAAAGCACTGGCTTCTCTTTAATGTCATTATTTTACTTTATTTAACACTATATATCATTTTTCTATGTCTTCTGTATGGTAGTTTTTCTTGCTCCTCCTACCAATCATCTCCTTATCTCTACCCCAATATCCTCCACATTCCTCACTCTCTTCCTGACTGCCAAAATTGTTTTAATACACAATGTTTGTCCTCTCTTCTTAATTTTTAATGATTTTCCTCAAATTTCCCCTTCATTTCTTGACTTCAAATACTAACCACAACTTTATGTTACTGTTACCAATGAAGGAACCTATATACTTGCCTGCCCCTTCTCTGCAAGAGAAGGTGCCCAACATTCTGCAGACTGTGCCAAGCAGCAGGGAGGAGGGTGCCCCTATGCAAGGGGGCATGGAGCTCAGAGGCATGGCTAATCATGGCACCTTGGCCAGGTCAGTGGCAGCAGGATCCCTGGTAGATACTGCAAGCCACAGAGCTCACCTCCCACCGTGGGAGTGGTGGTTTGGCCCAGATGCAACAGAGCTTTCACTTGGAGATGGCAAAGCTTCCTCAGTGCAGCCCAAGGACCCAAAAGCAGGGAAGCCAGGCAGCCTCAGGATGCAGTAGAGTCAGGGGAATCTCTGCTACTGGCCAGGATGGCAGGATGCTGGCATGGTGAAGTTCTTACACTGAGGGCACTAAGGGCTAGAGGAATGAGTAGATAGGGTCCCAAGTGGGCTGCAAGCTAGAGATATGAATGGACAGAGCCCAAGCATGCTAAAAGCTAGAAAGATAATTAAATAAGGGGGAAGGCTTTTGCCCTCTGCCCTTCTCCAGTAACAGATTAGAGGAGGGACCAGGGGAAAGCAGGCATATGCTCCATAGAAGTCCGAATGGTGGCAGGGGGAGGTACTGGACCAAAAAGCCCTGTCAGTCTAGCCTGGGGAAAGAAGAGATTGTTTGGGAGGTAGGTCCACCCAAAGCTCCCAAGAGTTTAGGAAGTTAATTGGTCAATCTTAGAAAGCACCTGGCCTGTCCCACACCCAAACTAATATAAACTAACAGGAATGAAGAAACACAGTGTTGCTCATTGCCCACTGCTGGGGACCTGCACTCAGTGCACTGGCTTGTCCTCTCCATGGGCCACGTGGCCTTAGGAGCCACGTGGCCCATGGCCTCCAGGAGGAAATCTCTCTCTCTCTCTCTCTTTCTCCCCACCCTGGTGAAGCACTCACTAGTGGGGAGCACATGACTTTGCAGCCCTACCAGTGGTATATCCCCATGACTATGCCAGCTCCACATGCAGTCTCCAAAAAGGAGTCAGTAGCTGGACAGTAGGTGAGAACATGCTAAGCTACCTGAATGACTGCTTAGTATCTCCAAAGGACAGTATTTTAAAAATGGAGCAGGCACTCTGGGCACTGCCATTTGTTCTGATATTTCTAAGGATGACTGGGTTTTATGGAGGAGCTAAGCTTTGAGATGGGGAGTCCCCCATTCTCCAAGATGGCACAGCATCCAAATAAAACTTCTTTCCTTTTGCATCAGCATACACCTCACAAGTTTGACTTTTGTGGTGGCAGACAGCTGAACCTCCATTTTTCTTTTTGTTTGGTAACATTACACCAAACTATAAACCTCAATAATTCTGGTATGCCTACAACTACACAGGCATACTCAGAATAGCCCTGTGTATTTTAACTATTCATTAGATTTCTAGGTAACATCAACATACATCAATTCACGGTTTTTCAAAGTCTGTCTCTACTCCTTATTTGTAATAATAATAACAATAATGACTGCTTTACCATGCTACCCAGAGAGGCCCCCCGCTGCCATTGTTTTCAGTCCACACACAACTTAAAGGGAACTTTCACGACGTTGAGAGCCCTTGATGTCCAGCAAATGAAGGAGGAGGATGTCCTCAAATTCCTTGCAGCAGAAACCCACTTAGGTGGCACTAACCTTGACTTCCAAATGGAACAGTACATTTACAAAAGGGAGAGTGATGGCATCTATATCATAAATTTAAAGAGAACCTGGGAGAAGCTCCTGTTGGCAGTTTGTGCCATTGTTGCCATTGAAACCCTGGTAATGTCAGTGTCATACTGCCCAGGAATCCTGGCCAGTGAGCTATGCTGAAGTTTGCTGCTGCCACTGGAGCCACTCCTGCTCCTGGTTCCTTCACTCCTAGAATCTTCACTAACCAGGTCCAGGCAGCCTTCCAAGAACTGATATTTCTGGTAGTGGTTACTAATCCCAGGGCTGACTATAAGCTTCTGACAGAGGCATCTTATGTTAACCTGCTGACTATTTCTCTGTGTAACACAGGCCCTCTTCTGCACTGTGTGGATATGCCATCCCTTGCAACAAAAAGGGGGCTCACTCAGTGGATCTGATGTGGTGGATGCTGGCCTGGGAAGTACTGCAAATGTACAGCACTATTTCCCATGAACATTCATGAGAGGTCAAGCCTGATCTCTACTTCTACAGAGATCCAGAAGAGATTGAGAAGGAAGAGCAGGCTGTTGCTGAAAATGTTGTAACCAAGGAGGAATTTCAGAGTGAATGGACTGCCTGAGCACCTGAGTTCACTGCTGCTCAGCCTGAGGTTGCTGTCTCATCTGAAGGTGCAGGCGGCCTCTGTGCCTATTCAGTAGTTTCCCACCGAAGCCTGGAGTGCTCAGCTGCACTGAAGGCTGGTCTGCAGCCCCCACCGCTCAGGCCACTGAATGGAAAGGAAGAACCCATTCTTCAGCTGTTCTTCCACAAACTCTTAACAAAGTGGAAATAAGGTTGATATGAAATAAAGTTTCTAAATAATAATAATAATAACTGATACATATGTACAACATATGTGCCAGATATTGCTTTCAGTGCTTCACATACATTAAGCTATTTAATCATAAAAATAACCTTATAATGTAGGGGCTATCATTATTTCCTCTTTACAGAATGATGGAGCTGAGACACAGAGAAGTTTTTTGCCTGAGGTTACACAGCCATTTAGTGGTTAATCTAGCATTCACTATAGCTCCAGAATCCTGTCTTGACTGATATTCCCATAAACAGCCAGTTAATACCATTTTCTTCTTCCCAGGAACACTATTTATATATATATATATATATATATATATAGATAGATAGATAGATAGATAGATAGATAGATATAGATAGATATTTATATATATATTTATATTTATAAATTTATATATATATAAATTCTATGTTGAAATTCTTCAATTAACCAAACTGTCACATGTGTCATAATAATCAATAGAAATAAATTAAATTTAATATAAACACTAAGTCCTCAGTTCTTACTGCTAGACTAATTAATGTGCAAGAGGTAATTAAATCAGCATAAATATCATAGCTGAATTTTATGAAAAAGATCAGAAAATGTTATGCCCCTTAATAACCTCTGTAGCTATTCAAGCAAATATAAAGCAATAAGGATAATTAAATCTTATGCTT
This sequence comes from Tonatia bakeri, assembly GCA_004024845.1. NCBI lineage: Eukaryota > Metazoa > Chordata > Mammalia > Chiroptera > Phyllostomidae > Tonatia > Tonatia bakeri. The sequence continues at coordinate 104,640 of PVIA01004503.1, forward strand.
GGGGAAGCACGTAGCTTTGCTTAAGGAACAGGAAGGAAAATATGCCTCTATTGTCTGCCCTGGAGAGAATAGTTGAAACACTGAGTAGGTATATTAATAGGGTAGAAGAGGTAACATCTGCTGTTTTCTGAAATATCAATGAGGTAGAATTCACTGATTTATATTTGATATTGAGTTATAATAACTTTCATTCACGATGAGATAGAAACAAGCTGTTTTAATTTCACTTTAGTTTTAATTTACTAACTATAGTACAAAAAATGTTACCTTGTAAGTGCACAAGATATTACATTTTAGAAATGCCTGGCAGGAAATGCTTTTAATTATTTTTAATTTCTGTTTTCAAAATTAATTGCAGTCATATTGAGTTCTCAGAGCAAAAGTTTACTTTTTTCCCAGTTGTTCCCACACTGGCCTGAATCTGAATTATCAATGGACTACTGCAGGCAGCAGAAATAAACATGATGTGTCTGAAATACCAAACCAGTTACAGAGCAAAATGCTTAATTATAATTCATTAAAAACTGTACTATTTTTAATACTTTAAGAATAAAGATGGTCTATTATTGGCAGCAATTACCTTAGCAGACTATATAGAAAATTCAAATTTAGTGTCTGAAAAAATGAAAATTTCTAATTTTAAATATACACCTGTGTACAAAGTTACTAATCTACTTACTTTAGTGGTCTCATAAACTCATAGCAATGAGTTTTATCAGGCTGAAGAACTCTAATTCAAGTTCTCAACTTCACATTGTAAGTATATTTTGATTTTAATACTTTTCTAAAATTGAATTTTATTCCTATCTGCCCTCATTTTTTTCACAGCTGGGCCTCTGGGCTGTGCCAATTTGCATATCTGAATTAATGCACCAAAAAATGTTTGAAAATCTAATCTTATTAAATGTCTTTAAATTCAACACTTCCACCTGACTGGTTAGACCTTATTAATTAACCCATATGTTATCAAAACCTCATGCTGGTTGCACTTGGTTGTCTCTGGGGATCAGATTGACCAACTGGTTCTCTTAAACAAACACAGCACTGAAAGACCGAGTTAGATTTCCAAAATATCTCATTTTTCCACTAACATGAGGCTCCATGTATTATAGAATTTACTGGTTGACTAATTGCTTAAGAGTTGACAGTTATTGAGCTAAGGATTTTTCATCTCATTTTTTCTCCCCTGAGTAAATCTTTTGCATAAGCAAGTTTAAAGAGGAAAGTAAAATGATTTATACATTCCATATGCTACAATTGCACTTATGGTAATTTCTTTGAGTAGTAATGGGCCTAAGGAAAGGGGAAGGAAAAAACCTGACAGTTAACTGTAAAAACATATTAAAATATTAACAACATTCCTCTCAATAAATAAAAGCACAAATAAATACCAATGGCTTTATACAAGCAAAAGGGAAAAATGTCTGAAGTGTAGATATTGTGTAAACTGTATGGAATATATTTATTTTTATTTAAATGTATAGATATAGTTAAAAACTGTGACTTGTCCTGTCAATTATATATGGAACATAATTAGTGATGAAATTAAGCAATAAACTACTATTAGTTACATGGTACAAGTCTCAGATGATCCTCTATTTCCCAGCATTAGTGAGTTCAAGATGGGAGATGATTTTCATAGCTACCTGAGGCTAAGAAATAGAAATCAACCCAAGGGCTGCAATTATTCTAGAGAAAAGCATTATAGATGAGAACTTCTGAGTAAAATAGCTAAGATAAAACATGTGACTATCTCCCCAAGGACTAGCCCTTCTGCATCCTTGGACCTTATACGTCTAGATAAACATTTATGCAATTCTAGCCTTTACCACCAATAAAGGTCTCCTTATGCATGAAGCTCCAAGAGAAGATGTGGAGAAAACCCACTTGCCCACTTGTTCTTAACAGACAGATAGATAGTCAAGGCTTCCTTTTGCCGTTGTGTGGGTAGGAATACTTGACAACAGAGATTCTAAATCCTCATCGCCTCTAAAGCTCTGAGCTTGAATCTTAGGGACAGAAAGTCCAGTGTAAGTTTTGTTCCAGTGTAAGGTAAGCAATTTGTTATAATTGCTCAGTAATATTAACCTACTAAAATTCATTTTTTGCTTCTTTTTGTATCAGATGTAACCAAAACTTTTTATTTACATGGAAAAGCTATCAATAGCTTATTATGTGCAGTCAGGGTTTATGACACACACTGCCCCCAGTCCCCATCCCGGAATGTGTTTGAGGCTGTTGATGTGTGTGGTAAAGGGAAGGATCATGTCCTTTTTAAAATGTGATATTTTTCTAAAAAATGGTCAAGGTTGGCTAAATGTGACTGTCATAGTAATTACAATAGAGTGATTAACAGAATATCACAAGTGCTGTTACAAGTATTGCAATGGCAGCTCATTCCTGGTACCAACTTCTGTAATGGTCAGCTATCACCATAATAGAATGTACACAATGGTGGTTGAATGGTCATTTCAAAAAATTAAAATATAAAACCAAAATTAATATTGACAAACTAACTACAGTATCTGCTTATCAAGTGGAAATTCTTAACAAATGGATATTTTCAAGAAACATTTAAAGGGGAAAACCTTGCCTAAAACATTTCATTAAGTATGCTATGGCAATTAATATGCTCTTTTCTTAGTAATTTGTATTATGTTCTTCTTATAATTAGTAATACAAAAGTTTAGTGACCAAAATTTATGGTTGAAATTAGAAGATACCACTAGAATAGCTATACAAGTACACCATTACATTATTAAAAATAGGATATTTTTAACAGCCTAAATTTTTGTGTTAATGATGGCATTATAGGTAAGAACAAAATTATAGTTACAATATTTCATCAGCTTTCAAAATCTTTGTGTGTCATCATGACTATTTATAGCATCAATAAAAATGCTGCTTTTTTACTATGCCAAAAATAGGTATAAATAAATTAAAACTGGCAATTCAGTGGAGAATAACACGGACAACAATATATTGAACCATTATAGTGTGTCAAATATATGTTAGAGATTTGCATAGAATACATTGTATATTCATTACAATATTAGGTACATATTATTACCATTATTTCAAATATAAAGTATGGCCAAGAGTTAGTAAGTATTTAAAATCCTGGTTTAGCTACTCAATATACTCTTAACCCAGTAGACTATGATTTCTTATTTAGCTACCAGTATATATTTAAGTGTTAAGATTATGTCTTCCCAAAAGCATGTAATTCTTTCTCCTGTAATCATCACAGGGATTGTAAGAAACTCAATTATAAAAGAGAACACAAAGTCCAGGATCTCATGATCTGCAAGAGGTCTAGATGCAATGTCTCTCGATCTGGAGACCTCTGAACTAAAAAGTCAAATTGTCTGTCATATAATGGTCATATATAGAGAGACAGGATAACTACAACAACACTCTTACCAATAAGGGAAGAATGGGAGGTATTTAGCAGTCAATGCTCCATGATAATTCTGAAATCCCACTTGGTATTACTTGGGGCTAGAAAATATTTCTTGATATAAGTTCTGCCAGTATGTCTATACCATTGTTTTTAACCCTGCCTTTGCAGAAGTTGCTTTTTTTTTTTAAATCATCTTCTTTGGCCAGTTATGAAGAGAGGATTGGAGAATATGTCATTTTTGGCACTCTGTTAATTACTTGCAGAAATTTGAACCCCCAAATTATGTAACAACTGAAGAACTCAACTTAAGGTGATGATACATTTTGCTGACACAGCTTTATTTTACAAGATTATGAGTTTTCTATGTATTTTTCAGGTCTACTCTGCCAAAATCTATGTCCATAATTCTTTGCATAAGCTTCTCTCTCTAAATTAAATTATGTGGTTTTTGGATATATCCATTTCAGTAAAAATACTACTTCATTCACTATAACATCACTTTTCTCCTGCTGAATGGCATATTAGTTATTTTAGAAGCATGATAGCCAAGGCATGTTAATTATTTTAGAAGTTTGATAAACAGGTTTGCTGACAACACCCCTCATTGGATCTTTACCCTCAGGTGATTTTTCATAGTAACCTCTTTTCTTTGAGGCTATATCTTAATGGCTGCATCTATAATTTTGTGAAAAAATAATTTTGTTAAATCACCCTGAAACTCTGAACTGCTCTACTGTAACAGGGTGAAGCAGGGGAGGGGTACAAATGGGGATTTGTAATGGGATCCAGAACTCAGGGTGTCCAGGAAATATTGGAAAAATATATATATATAGGATGTCCTCACCCCACAAGTCTGAGCTGGGGGATGGTACACATGGAGCAGGGCCATTGAGAGTTGTTTTGCATAGCAACAGTTTTGCAGATAACCTCTACAACAGTCATTTAACATATCTATAACCTTTAACTGGTTTCATAGATGTGTTAAATAGTCATGGCCATGCTTTGAGCCAGGGGGATGAGAGTGACTTCAACCCAAGATGTAACTGGGAGGCAGCTCCCTCTGGGTACATCACCTGTATAAAAGTTTGCAGATGATTAGCTCTACCCCATGGGGTCACACCTGCCTGGACTTACTATGGCAGCCCAGTAAAGCTGGAAGAATAGGGAATGCTGGCAGGTGTAACTGATTGTGGGAGGAGTTGGAAATGGTGCTGCAGGGGAAGATTGGGACTGGGATTTAAAAACCCAGGTGTGACAGCCATCCAGAAGCTTTTTGGGACCACTAGGCTCTGTCAAAAGTTGGGACCATGCAGTTATAGGGTGCTCCTTTTGTGCCACATGGCTTAGGAAGCAGGAGAGACTTTGTCTGAAAGAAAAGAGGTGAAATAATTCTTGCTGGTGGGCCATGAGAAGGTGCCACATGGTTTTGGATTCACTGAATATCACAGCAACAACACAGCTGGTGGTGCTGGAACCAAGGGGCCTCTGGAACCACGAACTTCTACTTCTTTTCCTAAGATATAGTACCTGGGACTGGGCAAAGGGGAGAAGGAAGGAGTGTGTGTTTATGAGTATTCAAAAAGACTTTAGTATTTTTAATGAAGACATTAAGTCATTACTCTAAGTCTATATAACTTTTTAAATAAATAATCCCTTTCCTTTTCACCAATGTCTGGCATTGAAAGATATTTTCCCTGGTGAAGGGGCAAGGTGAACCTAGTTTAGGCAGGAAGGGGACCCTGGAGCACAAGGGTGGGTCCATTTAGTAATAGTATCATTAGCCATCCCACCCCAAGTCTGTTCTGTAACATTACTTTTAAATGCAGATTAAAAACTAGATATTTCTCTTCAGAGTTGATCATTTTATTTTAATACTCACATATATTTATCAGATATATAATTGTCCCTCTATTTCAGGCAATAATTTTAGTTTTTCAATTCTACATACTATAAGTCACACTTTTTGTAGTGTTCCATTATAGTTTCCTCACTGCTTTTCTAGTCATTTATATTACTGTTCTCTCAGCCTATAACTTTGACCACAACCATATTTGAGGTTATTGTTGCAATGGCACCTCGTTCCTGGTACCACCTTCTGTAGTGGTCAGCTATTGCCAAAATAAAGCTGTATATTCATCACCCCAAAATTCACTGGCTTAAAATAATAATTACTTATTCTTATTCATGTGTCTGCAAGTCATATGAGAGTATCTCTGCAGGTACCAACAAGATGTAAGTAAGGTAGCTCCCAGCTGCATGTTTGGTTAGTCTGATCTGTATATATCCCATGCCTCTGAGACCAGCAGGATTCTTAAGGCCATTTGTTCTCATGTCCCAAGTGTAAAATGGCAAGTTTAACCACACAAGCACAATTCAAACTTTTGCTTCAGTCACTTCTGTTAATATCCCATTGTCAAACAAACTAAATGGCCAAGTTAATAGTCAAGAGGCAGAGAAGTACGTCTTGAATTAGGATGTACAAAGTCACATGGCAAAGATGTAGTCATAAGAGTGGATGAAGAATTGGGGCCCAAAGTTTTTTCTGGCACAGCCAGTCTTCACCTTCTTAGCTCTGGCCACAACATTTCTAGTAAAGGAAAGTGAGGTTTGCATTTGTTTATTTTGTTAGCAATTTTACAATGTTTACCCATGGTGACACGATTGCAAGATCTTGATTCTTAAATCAGCCTAGGAAAATGTGTATAGAGAAATCATATTTTAGGCTTGCAAAACTTTCCACCCCCTTAAAAAAACACTGGGTAAATTCCAGTATGTTCATATCATACTGTCAGGCAAGCTGCCTTAATAAACATATAGCCTTGCATGGCATTCTATGAAAAAATCAAAATGAGCAGATGCCTTTCTATGAGCAACAGCTCATTTAGCATGTCAAACACTATCTCATATCATTGAGAAAATTTTGACTTTGCCTCTGATTGATGATCATGTCAATAATTTGATCAATGTGTGCCTATGATAGGTAGGGGTTTTAGGCTACATGTGCAACATGATCATGATTCTCAAAGCAGTAAATTTTTGTGAAAAGAAAAGAATTTATGCTACATATGTAAGATGCAGCTGGTTTTTCATAACCAACTCTTTTGAGTGTGAAAAATGAGGATAACAACCCTTTTCCTGATAGCATATTCCAAATTGTGTGTGTATGTGTTCAGATGTTGTTCAGACCAATTTTTGGTGATAGACACAAGCATCTTGCTGATTGTGTAGTGTTGGACCTTATACAAAATCTACTACAAAAGATGTTCCTGGAAAGCATATTGGTGATATAAAATTCCAGTATAGTTTGTGTCGAGCAAAGATAAGATGTGCAATGGCTCTTCTGTTATTCTTATGTATCACATTATTCTTTATCAAAAAGATATTTTGAAGAAATCACTTCATGTCAAGGCCTGAAATTGGAGAATAGAATAATTTCCCACTTAATCTGGCAGTGACAAGGTTATAACTCACCATTTACCCAATTTATCATCTATTTATCTGCTTTGTTGTCAAGTACAGACCAAAACTTAGAGACTTCTCATGTTCTTTCGACTGCATCTGCTCTTGGAGAGACAAGTCATTTTCACAGATGCAACTATGGAAGCCATTGTTTACCTGGCAGACATCTCAGGACCTTATACAGCTGGAGGCATGTAATCATTTACCAGTGAAGAGGGGAAAGTAGCAGTGAATGGTGTTAGAGCAATTGGGTAATGGTAATGGTAACATGGAACCTTAAAACACTGTGTTAGATCTTGCCCTGGCTGGTGTAGCTCAGTGGATTGAACGCGGGCTGTGAACCAAAGCATCGCAGGTTCGATTCCCAGTCAGGGCACATGCCTGGTTTGCAGGCTATGACCCCCAGCAACCGCACAATAATGTTTCTATCTCTCTCTTTCTCCCTCCCTTCCCTCTCTAAAAGTAAATAAATAAAATCTTAAAAAAAATACACTGTGTTAGATCTTTAGACGTATATCTGTATGTATTGTGAACACAACTGGAAGCTGTGAGTGGTAGAACTGGGCATAGCATCAAGCAAGTAGCTATTATTAAATGTATAACTTACACATGACATAGTGATAAAAAGTGAATTATTTTTCTTGGCAAATCAAAGAATCCCTTCTCATTATGGAGTAGGCAGTTTGAAGGAACATCAAATGCCCTAAAGGACTATACTGTGTGCCAAATTTGTGACCTGGTGCATCCATTTCAGAAATAAAAATGCTTCATAGACTAGTTAAACATATCCTTTAGTCATCAGGAAATATATATAAAGGGTTCTACACCCATTTTAAATAAGATATGTCTTGAAATGTTTTCTTAATTCTCATGTTAAGAAAAAATTAAGAAAACTTTAAGAAATTTATATCAATTATATTAAGAAATTTCTTATTTTTTTTTCCTTTCAGGAGAAAAATCACAGTAAAACTATAGACAGTGATAGAGGGTCCCAGCCAATAGTTCATTAAATCCTAGAAAGTCAGCAGTGGGATGGACTGAAGCAATGTGGGAGAAGAAAGTCATTGCCTTGTGTCTCTCACAGTTACACCCTCCGCCGCCTTTGGGCCTTAGGTAATAAAGAAAGGTCTGAGGAAACACAGTTTATATGTTACTAGGGTGCATTGTTTTTGAGACAGGTAGAGTGGATTGGGCCCTTATTACTGTTTGTCTGAACTTGGGAAAACCTCACAAAAAACTAAATCTTGACTTTTCTCCTTTTAAAATGATTATCATAGTAGTGCCTATTGCATATAATCATTGAGAAGATTAAATGACTTTATGCATGCAATAGAATTACCCCTGTACCCAGCAAAAAGCAAATACTGAAAAAATACCACCACTCCTCTTTCCTCCCTCTCTCTCTTCTTCTTTTTAATTGTTTTTCTTCTACCCATTCCAGGACATCTTCCTCTCCTGTGTATTTCCCCTATCCCCTTGTATTCCCCCAAATCTGGGGGATACAAAACATCAGTTAGAATAGTACACATTAGATAGAATAATTATTTGATTAAGACACAGAATTGAACCCTAGAAGGAAAATAATAAAAACATCTGAGACTTAAACATAAATACCAGGGATTTAAATATAAGGCCAAACAAGTCAATATCTGTATAATAGACTATATCTTGTGGGCACATGAATAACATTAGCATACAAAGTTATGCAACATCTTGGTATTAATGGCTTAGTTTTGAATGGATGTTCTATTAGGTATTCATCTGCTCAGAATGCAATTTGAAAATAAATTTATAACTTTAAATAATATCTCATATTTGATTTATTGCCCACCTTTATTTTAAGTGCTTATTTAAAGCAACTAGAGAGACATATCATAGAAAAAATACTGGACTATGTATCCAGTCCCAAAAGAACAAATTATAGCCAGTCTATTTCAAGTCTTTTCTTAGTTGCTGCAGGACAAATGAACAGATATATTTTGTTAACATTCAGTTCTATAAAATGTAGATTTGAGAGTTCTTTGAGAGAAAGAGAATATTGTGCAGTACTTTCTCCTCATAAAAGCAGATTTTAAAATGTGTCCTTTACCTATAAAGGAAATAGATCATTATCTAGAGCTTTAAATAACTCAGAGCTTAATTTTCCCAGATTACAAAAAGTTAGAAGCTAGGCAGTTGCTGGCATTAATATCAACTGGTTGTGGCTGTCAGGGCCCAAGAGTGGGATCATCTTTGCTTTACCTTCATAATGTGAAGATAGGAAAGAAAGATGCTGCAGCTCCAATTCTTACATTAGTATTTGAACCAAGAACAAGGAGGAGGGGCAAGCTCTGGCCGAGATGCTCAGTTGTTTAAGGCATTGTTCCAATACACCAAGATTGTGGGTTCAATCCTTGGTCAGGGTTATATACAAGAATCGAACAATGAATCCATAAATAAGAGAGTTAGGGTTAGGGTTAGTGGACAAGTTTAATTAGAAAATATTTGAAATACTACTACAATGATGTTATTTTTTTGTATGTAAACATTTAGTTTAACCAAAACCATTTATTGAAGCTTTCTTTTCCAATGAGTATTCTTGGACCCAGTGTCAAAATTAATCCAGTGTCAAAACCCCCATGTATACGGGGGTTTATTTCTGGGCTCTTGATTCTGTCCCATTAGTCTACATGTCTGTTCGTGTGCCACTATCATACATACTGTTTGATTAGTACAGCCTTGTGGTGTAGTTTCAAATCAGGAACTATCATTCTTTCTCAAACTTCTTTTGACTATTCATGGTTGTTAATGGTTCCTTACAAATTTTAGGAATTTTTTCTTCTATTTCTGTGAAAAATGCCATTGGAATTTTGATAGGAATTGCACTGAATCGTAGGTCATCTGCATTATGACTGCAAGAGCTAACCACATATGTATTCTCAATGGTGGGAGCTACTGACGGGAACTGGAACTAGCAGCAAGCAAGTATGCAGCCACAGAAGCTAGCTGCCTACACGTGTGGTAGTGCAGGCTGTGGTCAGCCGGCAGGGCAGCCCCTTGCACCTAAGTAGCTCCAGGGAGCAGCCATAGTTTCAGTCTGTAGTCCTGGAACATCAGGGACTAGCCATGGGCATGGGCATGGCAGTGGAGGCTAGTGACAAAAGTTGGCACTGGTGATATGCAGGTGTACAACTGCAGTGGCTGGCTGCAGGCCTTAGTGGCACTGTAGGCCAGCAACAGGAGTTCCGGTAGGATCCAAGCCCATGAACAGCTTTGCTGACCTTGGTTGTTTGTGTGCACTGTGCAGCTACAGGGACTAGCTATGGGCAGACACACAGCAGTGGAAGCCAGTGACAGGAGTTGAGGCTGGGAGCATGCAGGTGTACAACTGCAGGGGCTAGCCATGGACACATGTGGCAGTACAATCTGGTGACATGAATTAGGACTGAGTCCAGGCCCAAGAGTAGCTGTGGGGGCCTTAGCTGCCAGCATGCACTCATGTGACTACAGGGGTTCCCCATGGGGACACAATGCAGTGGAGGCTGGTGGCGAGAGTGAGGACTGAAGGCAAACAGGTACGTAGCACAGGATCCATCCATAGGTACATGTAACAGTGTAGGCCAGTAACAGGATCCAGGGCCAGGGAAGGACCACAAGCATGAAGCCACTTCTTAATTATGATCATTCCTTCTTTATTTATGTCAAGCCAAACTGACTTGAAAAGTTGCTAAAATAATACAGAATGAAAAACTTAATGAGGGAGAAAAATTCAATATTCACAGCAGTCAATACTATCTAGAGAAGAGCACCACAAAGAGAGGATGAAGTTATATAAAAGGGACAAAATGCAAAAATAGAAGTAGAATTTTAAAGAATAAATAGAAGGCATCGTCTAAATTTTACTCTGCCTACTGACATTACATTACTCTGGCTTTTCCTTTAGGACATACGGTATTATGTTGAAATAAGCTGGATATCTTGAAAAGTTTTTGTACAGGTAAAGCCATCTGGCTGTTAATTTGCCTTGAGATTTCTGGGAGGTGCGGAGGGCAAAGCAGCAGATGTCATCAATGAACTGTGGAGAGACAATAATCAAATCATCTCCTCCTGGTTTAACACAGGAAACAGAGAAAATGGCAAAAGCACAGGAAGAGAAATTTAAATGTCCTCACAATTTGAATCCAGAAGCAAAGAAGATTATTTGGTTGAGCTTCAAGAGTCATTAAAATGGGGAAATGTCTACTAAATATGGACAAATATATTATGTTGACTTCTATTGGGATATAGAGTCATATCTATTCACATACACAGAGGTCTACCAAATAAGGACATTATTAATATTACCTTATATTAATGTTAAAACATTATTGATATTTTCTTATATTAATAATGTTAAATAGTGGAATATTATCTTTTAAAGCAGTGGTTCTCAACTGAGGGTGAATTTACCCCCCCAAGGGGACATTTTTCAGAGGATGTTTGTCAAAAATACGGACATTTTTGCTTGTTGCAACTGAGAGGTGGCACTGGCATCTAGTGGGTAAGCTAGGGATGCTGCTAAATAGCCTGGAATGCGCAGAACACCTTCCTATAATAAAAAACTTTTTGACCCAAAATGCTACTATTGCCATTTTGAGAAATTCTGATTTAACAAAAACATTGTATTTTTATTATTTTAAAAATGTGAACTATAACACAATCCAGGATTTTTGAGTTATAAGAATTAGAAAGATTGAGGTTATTATAAAAAATCTACAGAAAACCTTTTGGCAGAATTCCTTCTATAGAAACTAATGAGTTATAAAACAGTGGATAGATCCTCTACTATACAGTCATGTTTTAGACATTTATAAGTCTGTGTGATGTATTGCTATGCTTTCGATCTGTTTGAATGCCTTTTAAAGTGTGCTCCCAAAAACTTCATATATGTCCATATACAGTGTATAAATATAATTTATTTATATTTTTTACATAAATATGATTTAGGAGTAAGGATAAACCTTTGCCCCTAGGAGTAATTACATTATAAAAGAGCCTAAAAGAGGCAAATTGGGGGGCCACATAAAATCTATAGCTACAGAGACATAAATGTACAAAAATTGATGTTAAAGAATGGTTAACCTTTGGAAAATTATCGTGAAGTTAATAACAGAATTCAGGGACAAAGAATTTAGGCTTTGGGTTATCAGGTTTCAGTCTATCACTTATCTACATAACATCAAAAATATTCAGTGAAAACTTCAGCATAGTGGCAAAAATATTGTCCTTTTTGCCTTCTTCACAATGTTTAATCTCCGTGAATAATATTGACAGTCGTAGGGTTTAGAAAGATTGACTCTAGGCTTGGCTGGTTCAATTCTTCTGCTTTTGCTTCTGCTACACTTGTCTGGTTGCTGTCAGTCCTGTTAATTAGTTGTGAAGAATCAAAGAATATCCCGAATCATTACCTAGTTTTTTCTAAGAGAGCCTGCTTATGACAGAGAGTGTGTTTACAAGTGCTATAAGTACATCAGCAGGGGAATGTATTAAGGATGGTGGTTTATCAGGCATTTGAAATATGTACTGCTAGAAATATTTTTGCCAATCCATAAATTTTCAGGAAGTTTCAAAAAAGAAACATCAACTTCTTATAAAACTGTTTGAATTAATTACACAGATGTCAATAAATCCCATATGAGCCATTTGTCTTTTGTTGTACATAATGCTAAGACAGGAATATTTAGTGCTACTCACATTTCATTGACTAAAATAATTTTTCAATTAACATGTATTGCTTTAAAAGAGTAAGAAGCTTTTGTGGCATCAATTTTGAAAAATGTGGTTAAGAACATTCATCACAGGAGAGTAATTTCTGAACACAATCTGATCAAGCAAAAGCAAACTCTTTGCTTTTGGTGATTAGGGAATAAAAGGCAGCAGAATCTCAATGTAGTGGTCTCATATATCCCTTTTAATACTTTGCACTTTCTTTCTGTTTCTCTGAGTTGTTTACCTACATATTTTCAAGAAAAACCTTATATTTTCAAGGAGTGAGGTTGGTTGGAATTAGAAGATTTCACCAAATTATAATATTGGAGAAGAACACAGAGTTTTTACTTAAATGTAGAATACTATAGTGGACGTGTTCCTAATGTAAATGACTGTGCATCTTTGCTTGTGATTTAATAAATCATTCAAAAGGTGCTAAGGGTTTGTGTTCCCTTAACTGTAGTATTCCTTCAGCACTGAAAAATCACTGAGTGGTGGTAAGCAGACCATGTTTAAACATGAAAACCCAGATACTTCTGGAGGTGAAAGGGAAGCTTCCCTGTTCACATGTCTTCCCCAGAATAAGCAGCATTCCTTCTCCATCTGTGGGGATGAGAGCCTTTTAAATGCCTCACTGATATCGGAGGGATCCCAGCTTCTCTCCAGAGTTCATATGTTATCAACATATAAAGAAGTTAATGGATATACAGAGAAGTATGGGTAACAGACATCTGAAAGAATGTGGATCACAGGGACTAATAAGGAGAGTGCTTTAGTAAGGAGATCAGAATGAGAGTTACCGAGTGAGATGATGTGAAAGAGTTGAAGGCTGTAGGACACTTGGGGAGGAGAGGCGGGAGGACTTACATCTCATGCTGTGAGTTATAAATTAAACTTAAGTGGACTTTGGAAAATGAAAGCACATGTTTTATTTCTAGATTGCATAGTGTTTCTCTGAATTCAATATTGCAGTAAGATTGAAACATAAGAAGGAGTTCCAGAATTAATTCAAGTATATTTGCATCCACTTAATTATTTAAATTCTAAAAAGAAGATAGGTCCTTGAACTCAAATACAATTTTAGCCAGTTAATCACTTGTATATTTGTATAGTAACATAGAAAAACTGTATTTACCAAATTCATTACAAAAAATATTTGAGGTTCTAAATAATTTTCTGAACATCCCATTTTATTGTATGTATAGAAATACCTTAATTATTGTGCTTTTGTTGCAGAAATAACTCACATGCAGGAGAGATGGCAGAACACAATTCTTTATTACGCGTGAGCTCAGGGGAAGAACCCAATCCTGAGCCCCGATCTCTAACTTTCCGGGGTTTAAATAACCTCGGACCCCCTGCCTACGTGGCAAAGCGAGGTTACAGAAGCTAAATGAGGAAGTTGGGTCTAACTACCTTATATGGGAGATGAAGGAGCAAGCGCGGGGTCCTAGCACAGAAGTTACAAAGTACAACGTAGCCTAACATGGGGGTTGCCTGCCACATTCCCCCTTTTGATGCTATAAGGTGTTTTTACCCCTTTAGCATCACTATATACCTGGTTATACAGCTGAGGTGCTGGGGAAGGTTGCAACTGCTGATACTGGTGTTGGTACCTCTGGAGAGCTAACTCTTAGGCAGCTGCCCTAGGAGTTACCATGGTCTCCAGGTGTTGGACCAAGGTCCAGAGGATGAAGGGTCCTATATGCCTGACACCTCCGGGTCTGATATCCTATGGTCCTGGATATCACTCCAGTGTGGTATACCTTCCCTCTCCAAGGGCAGAGGGATTGCTGTGGCAAAACACAACCCAGTGGTATGCAAGTGGAGGAGCTGAAAGCTGACCCTGGGAGATAGTAAGAGACCACTCTACCACTGAGCATAATTCTATGCTCAAGGGTATTACATTTGCAGGCTGGGGCTGAGACAGGGGCTGCATTTGCCTAGCAAAGCATACAATAAACCCAGATGCAGAGACCAAACAAAGATATTCCATTCTACAGGGTCCACAGTCACTAGTCCAATTCCCAATACTCCTGTGAAAGTGTCAAAGTCAGGAACCCTGCAGAATAATGGTCCATTTCTTGGTGTTTTCTTTACTGGCTGGCGTTCTCCAGAGCCTCAGCATGGGTAGTCTAAGTGCAGGTCTAGTCCTCAGGTCCTCAGGATCTGCTGCTGCTCTGGCCCGGCTATAGTGGATCCAAGGGGTGATTCCTATAACTTTAAGGGCAGTCGGGGTGGTTAGTAACACTAAATGTGGCCCAGTCCACACAGGTTGAAGTGGCTCTTTTTTTCCAGTCTTTTATTTATACATAACTTCCCAGTTTAAAGGAGTGTGCTGGCCACCCTCGGGGTAAGGGTTCCTGGCCTAAACCTGCCCCGTTTATCTTCCTTAAAGTTTTCTCTGGCTTCTGGAGATATTTTGTTTACCCTAATTCACCTTGCAACCAGAGTCCCCCCTTTTGTATGCTGAGAACTGGGGGAGATTTCCCAAAAACTAGTTCATATGGAGTATATCCTGAGGGGTTAGGGGCATTTCTAACCCTAAGCAAAGCTAGCGGTAGCAAGTCTGTCCAGGGCAGTCCGGTTTCCTGGTAAAATTTAGCTAAGGTTTCTTTAAGAGTTCAGTTCATCCGCTCTATCTTCCCAGAACT
Organism: Tonatia bakeri; assembly: GCA_004024845.1. Taxonomy (NCBI): domain Eukaryota; kingdom Metazoa; phylum Chordata; class Mammalia; order Chiroptera; family Phyllostomidae; genus Tonatia; species Tonatia bakeri. The sequence goes on from PVIA01004503.1 coordinate 119,883, forward strand.
CTGGGGTCGATAGGCGGTATGCAGTTTACACTCGATGTTCAGAAATTTGGCTGTTTCTTGGATTACTTGTGAGACGAAGGCCGGCCCGCTGTTACTTACAGTGGTCAGAGGCCATCCATACCTCGGGATGACCTCTCTCAGGAGGGCTCAGGTGACTTCCTGGCTTTTCTCCGTCTTGGTGGGAAAAGCCTTAACCTGTCCAGAGAAGGTGCACATGATCACCAGGAGGTATTTAAACCCTTGGCTAGGCCTGACTTCAGTAAAATGATTCAGCCAGGTTCTTCTGCAGCATGTGTGTTCCTTCCACCACCATTCCTGGAATGGGGCCGCCAGGAGGAGGTCGCTTACATACTGCAGAATCATCAGGTCTGGCTCTCACTTGGCAAGGGGCTTCAGGTTTCTTGCTAGGGCTTCCCCAAATAAGGTTGAGGAGTTCTCAAACCCCTGGGAAGTCTAGTCCAGGTCAACTGAGTCTTGACCACAGTGTGCAGATCTTCTCATTTAAAAGGCAAAATGGGTTGCTTGGAAGGTGCCACAGGAATGCAGAAAAGGCATCCTTCAGATTAAGGCAGGTGAACCACGTTGCTGTTGGGGGAAGCTGGCTCAGGGGGTGTACGGGTTTGGGATTACTGGGTGGAGGGTGACAGCTGCTGTGTTGATGGCCCGTAGATCCTGGATGGGCCAGTACTCGCTCCCATCTGGCTATCATCATGGGTCTGGGCAGGTGTGACCCCATGTCATAGAGCCAATTCTCTCTCAGCTCCTACGCAGGCACTGCAACTCGAGGGGCCCGCCCCACATAGTCACATCTTAGGCGGGGAAAGCTTCTTTCCATCCCCCTGGCCCAGAGCCTGGCCACAGCTATTCAGCATACCTAAGTGACCAGGCAAAGGCTATAGGTATGTTAAATGACCACACTATGGATCAGTTGTAAAGCTGTTGTTGCATAAAACAGCCCACATGTTCTCACTCCATGTGTCCCTTCCCCTAACCTATACCCATAGGGGAAGGGGTGAAGATATCCTAAAATCTCCAGGACGCCTTGAGTTCTGGACCCCATTTTAAATGCCTGTTTGGGGTTCTTCCCTTGGCTACACCCTGTAACAATCTCTCATTTCAGATATATACCCACTTTGAATTCTTTTAAGGGACAATGGATGAAGGTCTCATCTTCTTGTAACTACTTCCGGCTGGACATGGATGCTGTCCTACCTACCCGTGGGTCAGGGGTGCCCTGAAGGGGAATGGGTGCAGCACAGAGGGAGTCGTTCCTGAAAAGAGAAGGACCTTACAGAATCCTCGTCAGTTGGCTGTCACCAGGAAGTTGCAGGCTCGGTGTCCAAAGGCTAGCATTACTGGACCGTTGGCATCCTGGTCATATTCTAACCACTCAGTTTAGCCAAACCATTAAGTTTCAGGGGGCGATGATGAAAATGAGCTTCTTAAGTGGGGCTTATATTGCAACCAATCACTCAGGTTATGAACTCATAGGCTTACGTCCTACAAAAACAGAAGAACACACAGGTTAATTCACAATAGTCCCCAGTCTCTGTGCCTGTGAGCTGTCTTTTGGAAAGACATTCAGTTGCAAGGCCCTTCCTGCAATGACATTTTGCAATGGGAATTAGACAGGTCATTTATACCTGTAAATTGTACATTTTTGGTGATATTACAAACTCAGTTCTAACTTTTAAATAAAAACAGACTTTTAAGACAGCAGCGTCATTTTGATGTCCAATACTGAGCATTGTGATTTTCCTTGAACTACAATTTTTCTAAGATCATTCTCTTTGTTATTAAAGAGACTACTCTGAGTCTTGCTTTTAATTTTTTTCTTATGGTTTAGTTGCATAAACACACCAAGAGCAGCCTGGATCACTTATGATCTTTAAGTGTGCTTTGCTGGAACTCACACAGGGAACCTTTAGATTGACTTCTCAGTCCACCCCTCAGGACACAGAAGCAGAGCCACACATCTGCCATCCGGCTTCACCTGTACTAGTTGCTTCACTCAAATCCTTGAGGTTTCCATTGTGTCTACAGGTTTATATTTTGGCCGTCCTTCAGAAAAGCAACCTTCATTTCTTCCCTGGAAGACAGCTGTGAACCGCACAACTAACTAAAGTACCGGGCTTTTCTTGTGGGCTTTTGCTAGCTTTGCAAGTCAATCCTAGTTACTCATGGCTCTCTGGTAACATCCAGAACCCAGATGTGCCTCTTTCAGGCATGACATTCCAGTCAAAGTTCTGGTTACAAAAAAACTATTAGTGACTGGTCTTACTGGTTTTATACAAAGAAACCTTATGTCCTCACTTACTCTTTCAGAAAGCCAAATTCTGGAGCGATCAGGTAGGGAGAAAAATTTCTTTCTGATCTCCACTAGGCTTCTCAAAACTTGCATTTCTACAGACTTTCTGCAACATTCAAAAACCCTCTATTCTTTCTTTCATATACTTTCTGATATCTACCAAGATTGCATCTCCATGCCTTATATTTTTTATTATTAACTAAAACTACATAATTCTTTCTAGAAACTTTCACTTTTCCATTTATCTTTACAGTTTTCCACAGACTTTCTTCATTTTCATATCTTATACTTTCGCATTTATTTTCCTATAGTGTGAAGTTTCAACTTTCCCTGGAACCTTCAATTTCTTTTTCAGAGCAGATACAGAGAAAAATCCAAAACACAGAGTTCCAGAACAATACACAGGTGGAGGCATTTTCTTGCACCAATGTGTCCATCAGTGTCTCACAGAGAATGCTCCTTCAGTCCCGGTCTCTTGGCAGAGACATGCCACTTTGCCTCTAGCTGAAGCACTTATCAGCCCCAAATGACCCTTCCTGGGTCCCGAATGGCAAAGGCATTCTCCCCAACCGGTTACAGGTGACCTTAAACAGGTCTTCAGGTGACCTTAAACAGGTCTTCAGATACAGGTTTCTCTGATCAGAAACAAAACCGCTGTGAGAAATTCGCTCTTTTTCCGCAAAACCAGAAAACTTTCCTTTACTCTAGATTTAAAACTTTCACATCCTTTATACGTAATTTTTACTCATCTAGGTTTGACTATCAGTTTCTTTTGGTCCTGGTTCCTTTCCCGCATTGGGAAGGACTATACTTAAACTTAGTACTTGGCAGCTAAAGTCCCGAGATTTATACTTTCATGACAGGACAAACACTGTTTCCCTGTACCGAGGTTCGTTATCTATTCCCGGAAGAGAAATTTCAAACCTTCCTCCGGAGTGCAGGTCCAACTTTCCCTTTGCGATGTGGGTACTCACTCCTCTAATGCCCCTCTCACCTGCAGAGGGACTGAAGTGGTGCAAGTCCCGCACCTGTTGGTGGGGGCTGGGGGCAGAGCCAACTCACAGAGAGTGCAAATCCGTGGTAGAGACTCCTCCCACCTGCAAGGGAGGGGGATCCGAGGTGAGCCCCACTTCTTGGGGAGGTCGCGTCTGTGCGTGGTGCCCGGTCCCAGCCGCCACTGCCGCCTCTCTGGGGTCTGAGAGCGCCAAGCCGCAAGGCTGGGCCAGGACTGCCAGGGGCGCGGCACTGACACCCAGGTGGGCGGCCATGGGCGGGAAGACCTGTGCCAGGGTCACACTGGTTCTGGGGCAAGAGAGGCCCGGCCCCACCGCTGCCCAGAGCCCCATACCCTGGGTTCAGAGCTTTCTCATTTTCTTGTGATCTACTATCATGGAGGGGTTCTGAGACTACTTTTCTCTTCCCACAGTTTACACTGCTGGCAACACTGTTTCAGCATAGCAACTATGCAGTAACTCAAAGAGCCACTCACTGGCCATCTCTATCAGAACTAGTTACTATGTGGGCACTGCCGGGGTGCCTAAGCTGGCAGCGCCCTTGTGCACCGGCTCATCCAAGATGGCAGAAGCTCTCACTTGACCCATTGTCTCTCACGTGGCTCATCCTCCATTTTACCCAAAATGGCACTTCCCAGTGTCTCCCTCCCCTACTACGCAGACAAACAAAGGATAAGGGGATCTTTCGCACGCCTGCCTGGCCTGCCCCTCGTGGGGCTCAATCAGACTCCGTAGGCTTGGTGACCCGCAGAGCCACACACACAGACACTCTCCACTCACACTTCGAGTTTGAACAGTCCCCCCCCGAACTAGGGTCAGGTCTGAGCTAAAATATTTAGCCTGGACATACAGGAAGACCGGGTTACAGTTGATCAAACCCCCGGTCCTGGATCTGGCAGGTCCCTGGGCACTTACTGATTCAGTTTTGGCGCCTCTATCTGTTCATGGTCCATCCCTCTCCTGCCCAGTCTTGGAATGGCTGGGGATGTGGCAGGAGAGCCTCTGCTTGGGGGGTGGGGGGCAGAATCACACGGGGCAGCTGCTCCCTCCCTTAAGTAGAGCTCCCTGTCCGAGTCCCGGCCGTCTTCACCCTTCACCAGAGGCAAAATGCCTCCTTAGCGTGAGTGATGTCCCGGTCAGGGAACCAAAATGTTGCAGGAAATAACTCACACGTAGGAGAGATGGCAGAGCACTATTCTTTATTACGGGTGGGCTCAGGGGAAGAACCCAAATCCTGAGCCCCTATCTCTAACTTTCCGGGGTTTAAATAGCCTTGGACCCCCTGCCTATGTGGCAAAGTGAAGTTACAGAAACTAAATGCAGAAGTTAGGTCTAACTACCTTATATGGGAGACAAAGGAGCAAAGCGCGGGGTCCTAGCACAGAAGCACAGGGCCCTAACGCGGAAGTTACAAAGTACAAAGTAGCTTAACATGGGGGTTGCCTGCCACACTTTATGTTTTATAAATAAAGTACATAGCTCCAATTTACTATTAAAATCCAAATAAGTATAATGCCATGGTATAAAATTCCAGTAAAGATGGATGCATGGCTATGGAAAAATATGTTATTGATTTCATTCTTTTTTCTTTCTGAATGTAGAGTATAATTTTTCTTTGTTTCTTCTCTAGGCTAAATCTGCATTGGTTATCAGTCTAGGTCAGTTTCTATAAACTGGATTTGGGCTTTATGAAGAGGAGTTGTCCCCAAGAATTGGTAACATGCTGTACAAAAAAATATGGCTTACAACAAATATGTTCCCAAGGACACCCACACTCTTATGCTGAATCAGAATGTTAATGTCCTTTGAGCAACAGCCAGAATTTTTAAGTATGTCATGTCAATGTGCTTTTTTGGTCAAGAGCTGTTATTTATAAAACATAAACAAGTGTTATTAATAAAGAACAACTGAAAATCATTATGGACTGACTTGTGTCCCCCCAACTTTCAAACTTTGAAGCCCAATATGACTGTGTTTGGGGATAGGGCTTTTTGGCCATAATTAAGGTGAAATGAAGTCATAAGAGTGAAGTTCTGACCTAATAAGATTAGACCCTTATAAGAAAAAGAGACATGTCTCTTTCTCTCTCTCTACACACACACACTCACACTGAGAATAGACCTCAGAGAGAAGGCGGGAATCTATAAACCACAAGAAGAGCTCTCACCAGCAACCAAATTGGTCAGCAATTGAATTTCGGACTCCCCAGCCTCCAGGGCGGTAAGAAAATAAATTTCTATTGTTTAAGCTACTCCTCTACTGTATTTTGTTATGGCAGCCTGAGCAGACCAAAAAAGATTTTGGTACCAAGAAGTGAAGTGCTACTGCAACAAATGCCTAAAAATATGCAAGCAACTTCGGAAGGAGGTGATGGGTAGAGAGGCTGGAAGTGTTTTGAGGTGAATGCTACAAATAAGAATGTTAACAGTGATTCTGGTGAGGGCTCAGAAAGAAAAAAAGAAGTACTTGAGAGAAAGCTTCCATCTTCTTACAGAATACATGAATGATCATACACAGAATGTTGTCAGAAATATGAACATTCAGGGCCACTCTAGTGAGCTCTTGGAGAAGAACAACAAACATGTTACTAGAGACTAGAAAAAAGGCAAACTTTGTTAAAAAGTGGCAAAGCACTTGGCTGAATTGTGTTGCTGTGTTCTGTGGAAGGTAGAATGTGCAAGCAAGTGATCAAATAAGATTTCTAAGCAAAGTGTTGAAAAAGGAACTTAGTTTCTTCTGATAGCTAATAGTAAAATGTGAGAACAGAGAAATGAATTGAAGAAAAGCTGTTATGCAAAAAAACCCAAAACTTGAAATTTGAAAAATCGAGGTCTATCCCTATGACACAAAGCGAGAAAGCTTGTCCTGAAAAGAACACTAAGGGTGGAGCTCAACAACGACTTGATAAAGAGGAAGGGCCTGTGACTCAGGGACTTAAGCAGCCATCTCAGCAGAAGCCAGGAACAAAGATGGAATTATACCAGCAGACACAATGCCCTTTTGAACTAAATGGAAAAAATAGTCAAAATAAAAGATTACTTGACTTCTTAGATCCTACAGGAATGGACCAAGTTGCTATTCAAATGTGAACACAATAGTGTGAAATTGACGAGGGGGCAGGAATAGGTGGAGGAGGGCAGAGGGGGATAAACTGAGACAACTGAAATAGAATAACAATAAAAATAATTAAAAAAAGAAAAGAATGAATCTGAAGGCAAGTCAGAGAACATTAGGGCTAGTCATTGGTTTTAAAGTACGGGGCCATCGCCTCTGTTTCAACAGATCAAAGGCTTCTGACTAAAGGCTTAGGAGCAGGGCTGCTGTGGAGCCTCAGGGACAGAGCTCAATTGACAAAGATTTCAGGGTATGATCCCTCCCCAGCAGAGCCATGGACAGGGGACTATCACTCAGGTAGGTCCAGAAAATGAGACCACTGCCTCACTGAATTTGGAAAGTAGAACACAGAGTGAAAGAGGATTATTCTTGAACCTTAAGATCTCATGGAACATGCCTTGTTAGGTTTTGAACTTGCTTGATACCACTCTTTTCTTATAATTTATTCCTCCTGAAATGGGATGGTCTGTCCTATGTCTTCCCCACTATTGTATTTTAGAAGAACATAGCTTGTCTGGATTCACAGGCTCATACCTGCAGAGGAATTTTTCCTTGGGATGAATTCATATATTTAGCTCACCCATATATATTCAGTGGTACTTAGATGAGCTTTTGTACTTCAGGGTTGATGCTAACATGAGTTAAGATTTTGGGAGCTGTTGAGATGAAATGAATGTTTTTTGCATGTGAAAGGTATATGAACTTGGAGGATGCAGTAGGGGAATTCCATGGACTAAATGTGTCCCAGTAAAATTTATATATTAAATCCCTAGCTCCTATTGTGACTGCATTTGGAGGTAGGGCTATTAGGAGGAAATTAAGGGTCTTCAATGAGTTTTGGAAGAATTAACATCATCAAAATGTTCATACTACCCAAAATAATATCTATAGATTCAGTATAATTCCTAATACGATACCAATGACATATTTCACAGATCTGAAATAAATATTTCAAAAATTTATATGGAACCAAAGAAGACCCTGAATAGCCTTAGCAATCTTGAGAAAGAACAATGCAGGAGGGATCACAATAGCTGATATTAAATTATACTATAAGACCACTGTAATCAAAACAGTCTGGTACTGGCATACAAACAGACACATAAATCAATGGAAGTGAATAGAGAGCCCAGAAATAAACCCATGTCTCTATGGTCAATTAATATTTGACAAAGGGAGCATGAACATACAGTGGAGTAAAAAATATCATCTTCAATATATGGTGTCATATGCAAGAAATGAAACTAGACTGCAAACTTACACCATACTCTAGAATAAATTCAAAATGGATAAAAGACTTAAATATAAGTCATGACACAATAAAAGTTTTAAAGAAAAACATAGGCAGTAAAATTTCAGATATCCCACATAGCAATATTTTTGCTGATAAATATCCTAGGGCAAGGGAAATAAAGGAAAAAATAAACAAATGGGATTACATCAAATTAAAGACCTTCTGCAGGGCTAAAGAAACCATCATCAAAGTGAAAAAAGAATCAACCATATTAGAGAACATATTTGCCAATGATACATCAGAAAATGGTTTGATCTCCAAAATATACAAAGATCCCATACAACTCAACTCAGTAAGGTGAACAATCCAATTAAAAAGTGAGCAAAGGACCTGAACAGACACTTCTCCATGGAGGTCATACTGATGGCCCATAGATGTATGAAAAGATGTTCAACATCACTAGTCACCAGAGAGATGCAAATTAGAACCACAATGAGATATCACCTCACACAAGTCAGAATAGCCATCATGAATAAATCAACAAACAATGCTGGTAAGGATGTGCAGATGTGGAACCCTAGTGCACTGTTGGTTGAAAAGCAGACTGGTGCAACCACTGTGGGAAACAGTATGGAATTTCCTCAAAAAAACTAAAAATAAAGCTGTCTTTTGACCCAGTGATTCCACTGTTGGGAATATATCCTATGAATCCCAAATCACCAATACAAAAGAACTTATGCACCCCTATGTTCATAGCAGTGCTTTTTACAATAGCCAAGTGCTAGAAACAGCCTAAGTGTCCATCATTAAATGAGTGAATCAAAAACCTGTCACATTTATACAATGGAATACTTATACAACAGAAAGAAAGAAGGAACTCCCACCTTTTGTGACAGCATGAATGGCACTGGAGAATATTATGCTAATTGAAATAAGCCAGTCAGTCAAAGACAAATAGCATATGATCTCACTTATAAGAGAAATCTAATGAACCAAATAAACTTATGAACAAAATAGAAACAGAGGCGTAGAAACATAAAACAGGCTCACAGTGACCAGAAGGGAGGGAGGGTAATGTTGGAAAGAAGGGTAAGGGCTAGTCAAAAACATGTATGAATGACCCACCAGCATGGACAACAGTGTGGGAATTGACTGTGGGAGTGGGGTGTGGGATGGTGGAGCAGGGCAAAGGGGGAAAAATTGGGACAACCACAATAGAATAACAATAAACATTTTTTAGAAAAGAATATTGTTTAAGAAATGCTCAATGTAAGGTTTAATCAGCTCAGAATGAACCAAGGAAGTTGATAATATTCACTGAGGCCTTGAGAAACAACTCGTGGCAGGACACAAATATTTTAGAGCTATGCTACAGATAAAGGGAACTCTAAGCATTCAAACATCAAATGAATAAAAATTTAGAGTATAGAAGCAGAAGAGAAGAGGCCAAGGGTAGATTCCTGAGAATTCCCATATTTAGAGATCAAGCACTAGGAAAGAGATATTTGAAGAAACTGAGGGGACACTGAATACTATGAAATCTAGGAGAAAGAGGTTTTATGGAAGCCAATACAAGAAAAATTTTAAAGGAAATTGCCAACTGTAACTAATGTTGCTCAGAAGTCAAGTAAGACAGAAAAAAGAACAGTGGCAATTCCATATCATAGGTCATCTTCAGTTGTAGCAGTGTTAAGGTCATTGTGGGACAGAAGCACACTTGGAGTTAATGAGAAAAGGCACTTGAAGTGTGGAGGTATAAAGAATGACTACAGACTAAACATTTTTTGAAAAGAGTACTGACATGTGCCTTTCTCAGTGTGGCTCAGTTGGCTGTAATGTCAAGTTCCATAACCAAAGGGTTGCAGGTTCGATCCCCAGTCTGGATGTATGTGGGAGGCAACCAATCAATGCTTCTTGCTCACATTGATGTTTCTCTCTCTCCATTTCTTTCCCTCTAAATAGCAATGAAAAAATGGCCTCTGGTAAGGATAAAAAGGAAGAGAAAAGAAAATAGTACAGATAATGCAACTGTAGTTAGAATGGAATGAGTTAAAGAAGTTGTTTGATTTTTTATTTTCATAAATGAAAAAATTATTGTGATGAAAATAAACCTGTGAAGAAGAATGACAGCAGAAAAGAGACCAACTTTGCAAACTATTTTCAAATCAAGAACTTTTGAAGCCCATGCTAGAATGAGGGGTATACTTCAAACAACATAATAGTTGTATTTTCAAATCTTGTTTGTGTGATCAAATATGTGTTACATGGACAGATGCCAGTCCCTCTAAAAAGTACATGCATTTATTTGTCTTGAACAGGGAGATTAGAAATAGACATGAGGCTACTATTACCCAGACTACCAGGGAAGCAGAACAAAATATCATGAGGAATGTGCACATTACTGTGTCGTTGTGCATTATAAAACAGGAACAGTAACGCATCCAGTTTGCTTTCCATTGGGTGGTTCAGAAGCTTAGCCACCAAAGTCAGTGACTTCCCAGTTCTTTACTTAAAGGGTCTTAAATACTACAGCAGGTCTAGGCAAATGTATCATTGGAATGATTTAGATGCTAAAAATATTTTAAGGTTTAGATGCTAAAAATATTCTAAGTTATAGTTATCATGATTATTAAAAAGTGAAAATATAACAATAGAAGGGATCCATACAAAGTTTGGGAATAATTAAATAGTCATATAGGAAAAATATTTTTATAAAATTTAATTTCAGATGGAGTAAAAATTGAAATTTAATAATTAAGACATTAAAGTACAAATTAAACAAAAGTATATTTATGCAATCTTACAGTGAGGAAGGTATTTCTAAGCTTGAAGTAGGCCAACAATCATCAATGAAATGTATAAAATTCACTACAAAATTTTTAAGTTCTACCCATTAAAAGTAATCTAGATATTTAACTATAAAGAATAATCTGAAGAAAATATATGCATGTACAGTGACAGGATTAACTGTTGTATTGTTAACTTTAACAGACTATTTCAAATAGTATGGTAGCAAATAGGCAATTGTTACAAATAGGTAAATCAAACATCTATAATTTGGCATCAATTAGAAGAGATTTTACTTAAGTGAAAATGTTTGGTTAGTTAACACATGAAAAAAGCAAATGTATGAGTTTATGAAAAAGTGTCCATTTTCACTAATATTCAATGATATTTAAAAAATAAATGGTAGGTTCTCTTCTTTCTAACCAATTTATAAAAAAAGTATTCTGCTTTCATAGGATTTCTTGGAAATATATGCTGCCTTAATTTATTGATGAATGTATAAATGATGAGAAGACTAGAGAAAAAATTTACAGTATGTCCCCTCCCAATGTTCAATCCTGAATGTCACGATCGTGACATCTTTAGGTTCCTGTTAAAATGCAACACATATTGAAAATGTAAAAGTTTAATTAAATACAAACATTCTAGGAGTTCAACACTAAGAAAATTCTTAGGTAAATTTTAGTACACTTACATAATAGATAAATATAACATTATTCAGGTTATATTTTTAAAAACTATGCCATCTTAATTGATATGACTTCAATGCTAAAAGTAAATATACACTGAGAAAGAGAAAGAGACATCCCTGATCAGTTTGGTTCAGTTGGCTGTGTGTCATTCCTGTAACCAAAGGGCCACTAGTTCAGTTTCTGGTCAGGGCACAAGCCTGGATTATGGGTTCAGTCCCTGGTTGGGGCACTTATGAAAAGCAACCAATTGATGTTTCTCTCTCACATCAATGTTTCTCTTCCTCTCTTCCTCCCTTTCCCTCTCTCTGAAATCAATGGGCATGTCCTGAGGTAAGGAGTAAAAAACAAAAACCAAAAATGTTCCAAAAAATGGATGTTACTATTTAAAAAGAGAGAGAGACATACACACATAAGATTAAAAAAAAAAAAAAAGGAGACATGCAAAATAGTAATAAAAGTAATATCTGGATAAGCATAATTATAATTCTTGCCTTATTATCTTCATTATTCAAATTTACTATAACTATAGTTTAAAATTATGAGAATAAAATTTAACAGTCATAAATAACGTGATGTAAACTCTTCCAGAAATAGCTGAATTTATACAAAAGTGCTCATTTTCATATTTATTTTTTTCTATACTTAAATAACATATGTGAAGGATTACCAAGTAAAAGAACTACTACTGCAAGAAAATAAAAATTATTTCTGTGGAAATTATTTTTCACTTTTACCAACGTAACTTTTAAAAATCAAAACCTTTTTTTCAAACATAAACATGTTCATGTGTAAACTCAAATATATCACTCATCTATGGAACAAGAATCATAGATTTTAATGAGTGCAATAATCTAGAGTCATTTGTGAGTGAAAATACCTTATAAAATTGACAAATAATTGATTTCAAAAAACAGCAAAAGCCAAATGTATTAAAAATAATTTTAAGATTTAATATAATGGATTTTTCCCTTCCATTTAATCACTTAAGAGATATGTATTTCATTAAAATGTATTTTTAAAATGTCACATTTCCAAAGGATTTATTCTACTTTAACCTTTATAAATTCCATTGTAACCATGACTACTTATATAATTGCTGTTTTCCCTTTATACTGCATATTTTACTTTATAAATGATGGGCAATTATTAATCTATATAATCCCTCAGTAAATCAGTATCATAATTTTGAAGAAAAAGGAAAAGAAAATTTACATGGGGATCAGGTTTTGTGGGTAACAGTTAAAGTATATATTGGAGTGGGTTTTCTGAGTTCTGGTATAATGTTCTATACACTAAATACTATATGTCATTAACTAAAAGTAACATTAAATTATTGTTACCAAAGTTATTTGTACCTGTTTCTCTTAACAAAAACATTTCATTGTGAACTTTCAAACTGAGATGAAGGTATTCTGACTCAGAAGGAAATGTTTTATTCTGAAGTGATATCTAAAAACATGATCAGTGTTGACATCTAGAAGGGTGATTACAAAAATTCTGAGCACCGCATTGAAGGTCTCCAAAATGTGGCCATAGTCACACCACTCATTGCATGCTCACTCAATAAGACAAACATTTCACATTTGTAACATATTTCCAGAACATTGAATCAGTAAGAGAAATTAGGGAGATCAATAATAGGTCAGAAAAAAATGTGAGTCATAGTAACAGTCACAAAACTCTATTAATTTCTTCCTCCTGTTGACTGTGTGGAGATTCAAGACCACCATTGCCATCTTTATCCTTGTCCTCCTGAATGAAAATGCTACAATAAAGTTTCAGAAATCTAAGCATATATATATACATATGTATATACATGTATGTGTGTGTGTATATATATATATTCATATGCATTCATTTGTTGTTTCTTGTATGTGCCATGAACGGAGATCTAACCTGTAACTTTGGCATATTGGGACGATGCTCTAACCAACTTAGCTGCCTGGCCAGGGCAGCAATTTTTTTCATTTTTTAAAAATATATAATCTTTATCATTTTTTCCATTGCCATTTAGTCTCCTTCCAAACCTCTCCCCCCAGCAATCACTTCACTCTTGTCCATGTCCATGAGTCCTTTGTCTTTTTGCTCCATCCCTTCAACCCCCTAACCTCTCTTCTCACCCCATTGCTTTCATCTGTTCTCCATCCATGAGTCTGTCTCTGTCTTGCCTGTTAGTTCAGTTTGTTCAGTAGATTCCACATCTGAGTGAAATCATATGATATTTGTCTTTCTCTGACTAGCTTATTTCACTTAGCATAATGTTCTCCAGGTCCATCCATACTGTTGCAAAGGGTAAAATTTTCTTTTTTATAACTGATTAGAATTCCATTGTGTAAATGTCTCATGGCTGTTTTATCTATTCATCTATTGATGAACACTTGGGCTGCTTCCGTATCTTGGCAATTGTAAATAATGCCACAGTGAACATAGGGGTTCATTTAAAGTAGTGTTATTTCAAATTAGTGTTTTGGTTTCCTTTGGATATATTCCCAGCAGTGGAATTGCTGGGTCAAAAGGCAGGTCCATTTTAATTTTTTCTGGTATCTCCATACTGATTTCCACAATGGCTGCACCAGTCTGCATTTTCACCAACAGTGCAAAAGGGTTCACCTTTCTCTACATGCTTGCCAGCACTTGTTGTTTGTTGATTTATTGATGATAACCATTCTGACAGGTGTGAGATGGTATCTCATTGTGGTTTTAATTTACATTTCCTTGATAATTAGTGATGCTAAGCATGTTTTCATACGTCTGTTGGCCATCTGTATGTCCTCTTTGAAGAAGTATCTATTCAGGTCCATTGTCCATTTTTTTAATTAGGTTGTTTGTTTTTTTGGTGGTGAGTTTTATAAGTGCTTTATAAATTTTGGATATTAATCCCTTATTAGATGTAATAGTAAATATGTTCTTCCATTCTGTGGGTTGTCTTTATATTGTTGCTGATTTCTTTTGCTGTGCAAAAACTTTTTTAGTTTGATGAAGTCCCATTTGTTTATTTTTTCTTTTGTTTCCCTTGCCTGGGATATATATCCAATAAAAATTTCTATGAACATGTATAAAGGACACATGGAGAAAACCAAAGGGGGTAGGTTTGAGGGTGGGGCAGGGGGCCACGATGGGATGAAAATAGAGACAACTGTACTTGAACAACAATAAAACAAAATTTCTGAGCAACATCTGAGATTTTGCTGCCTATGTTTTATTCAGGATTCTTATGATTTCATGTCTAACATTTAAGTCTTTGACCCATTTTGAATTTATTCTCGTGTGTGATATAAAAAGGTGGTCTAGTTTAATTTTTCTGCAATTATCTGTCCAATTTTCCCAACACCATTTATTGAATAAACTATCTTTAGTTCATTGTTTGTGCTTGCTTCCTCTGTCAAATATTAATTGACTATGAAGGTGTTGATTTATTTCTGGGCTCTCTATTCTGTTCCATTGGTCTATGTGTTTGTTTTTATCCCATTATCACACTGTTTTGATTACTATGAACTTGTAGTGTAGTTTGACATTAGGTAGCGTGATTTCTCCAACTTTGCTCTTGTTTTTCAGGATTGCTGTTACTACACGGGGCCTTTTGGGGTCCCATACAAATTTTTGAAATATGTGTTCTCCTTCTGTGAAATACATCATTGGAAACTTGATAGGTATTGCACTGAATCTATAGAATGCTTTGTATTGCTATAGATTGCTATAGATGTATTGTTACAGGGTGCAGCCAAGAGGGGGACCCCAAATAGGGATTTGGAATGGGGTCCAGAACTCAAGGTGTTCAGGAAATATTAGGATGTCCTCACTGCCCCCCACTCTGCCACAGGTGTGAGTTGGGGGAAGGGACACATGGAGCAGGGCCATTGAGAGCTGTTTGCATAGCAACAGCTTTACAGCTAACCTCTGGCATGGTCATTTAACACAAATATAACCTTTAACTGGTTACATAGATATGTTAAATAGCTGTGACCATGCTCTGAGCCAGGGGAATGGAAGTAACTTTCCTACCAAGATGGAATGGGGGACTGGGCCCCTGAGTTACAGCGCCTGCGTGGGAGCTTGCAGAAGATTGGCCCCGTGATATGGGGTCACGCCTGCCCAGACTCATGATGGCAGCCCAGTAAAGCTGGAAGGCTTTGAGAGTACTGGCAGGTGTAACTGATTGTAGGAGGAGTCGGAAATGGGGCTGCAGAGGAAGATTGGCACGGGAATCTAAATTCAGACACAGCAGCCATTGAGGAGGGAGAACCACACATCTGTGGCAGTGCAGAGAGAGAACCACAGCCATTGTGCAGGGGGAGAACCACGTGGCTTAGACAGAGTGAGGACCCCTGCAGCTTTAGTACAGGGAACCACCACCTGGCTTTAGCAGAGATCCCTGTGACACAGCTGATGGTTCTGGGAACCGAGGGAGGCCTACTAGCCAAGACAGATTACTGGGAGAAACCGGGGGCTGCCTGAGTCATGGACTTCTATTTCTTTTCCTGAGATATGGTACCCCAGACTGGGCAAAGGGGGAAGGAAGGACTGTGTGTGTTTGTGGGTGTTTTAAGGGACTTTGGAATTTTGATGAAGATATTAGGTCACTACTTTAAGTCTGTATAGCATTAAATAAACATTTCCTTTCCTTTTCACAAATCTCTGGTATTGAGAGACATCTTTCCTCTGGCAGCAAACATTACAAACCTGGGGGGGTTCCTTTCAGGTAATAGTATATTGTCCCTTGGCCCCCTATTTTTCTGTAACAGTATGGACATTTTAATCATGTTAATTTGTCCTATCCATGAACACGGCATGTGTTTCCACTTACTTGTATCTCCTTCAATTTCTTTCTTCATTGTCTTATAATTTTCTGAATACAGGTCTTTTACATCCTTGGTTAGGTTTATTCCTAGGTATGTCATCATTCTTTTTGAAGCAATTGTGAATGGAATTATTTTCTTAATTTTCCTCTCTGTTAGTTCACTATTGGCATGTAAAAGTGCAACTGATATATGAATATTAATTTTGTATCTTGCTACTTTGCTGAATTCATTTATCAGTTCTGGTAGTTTCTTTGTGGAATTTTTCAGATTCTCTATATACAGTATGATGTCATCTGCAAATAAAGACAGTTTTACTCTTCTTTTCCAATTTGGATGCTTTTTTTTCAGTTCAAATTATTTTATTTTTTTAATTATTTATTTTATTGATTATGCTATTACAGTTGGCCCATTTTTCCCCTTCACTCCCCTCCACCCTGCCCACCCTCTCCCACCCACATCCCCCCCTTTACTTCATGTCCTTGTGTCATGAGTTCTTTAGTGTCTACATTTCCCATACTATTCTTACACTCCCCCTGTCTATATTTTCTACCTATTGTCTATGCTACTTATTCTCTATATCTTTTCCCCCCTCTCCTCCCCCCACTTCCCTTTTGCTAACCCTCCATTTGATGACTTTTGTTTTACTGTTCATATTTTTAATCTTCTTTTCTTAGGTAAGTCCCTTTAACATTTCATATAATAAGGGCTTGGTGATAATGATTATACTCCTTTAACTTGACCTTATCTGAGAAGCACTTTATCTGCCCTTCCATTCTAAATGAAAGCTTTGCTGGATA